>PVJH01024725.1:16546-32734 GCA_004026705.1 Nesogale talazaci
CAGATGCTCCATCTTTTGATAGCCGGGCACCATCAGCTTCTTCACCACCTTTGCTTATGCACACATTTGTCTTCAGTGATCATGTCGGAAAGGTGAGCATTTTGGAATGCCAATTTAATAGAACAAAGTGTTCTTGAACCAAGGAGATACTTGAGTGGAGGTCCAATGCCCATCTGTTGTCCTACTACTAACCCTATAACTATACACATTAACCTCTTTCCCCATCCTAACTTAAAAATATATGCCCCTATGTACATCCCTGTATTTGAACCTCTATAAATGTTCATTATCCCCCAGTTCCTTCTTCTATTTCCATTTGCTTCCCTCTTGTCCCACTATCATGCTCACTCTCCCTTTGGGTTTCAGTATTTTTTCGTTGTTACATTAGTCTTATTCAATCCCTATTGGCCTTCTCTCACCCACCTTGTCCCTGCATTTGTATCAATTGTTATTCCCTTTTTCCTGGGCTGGTCAACATCACTGCCTTTCCCCCTCCTCCCCCTCTTCAATGTCCCCTACCCTGGAGCCATCAGACTTGTCATTTTTATCTCCAACCTCTTTGTCCAGTCTATCTTGTCTAGATAGACCTGTAGAGGTAGCAATATGTACCAGAAAGGTCTCCTAAAATGGAGCAACTTAAGCAAATAAAACAATGATAACAACAGCAAGAAACCCCCTCAAAGTACTATACAATATGTAACAGAATAATAAAAAAAATAATAGCAATATACGAACCTGTATAAAGTTCAAGGTCTGTAGTTGACCTCCTAGAGTGACCCCTGGTTCAGTTGGATGGGGTGCCAATACCCTGGCCCCAAAGTATATCCTTGTCACTCCATCTGTGACTCTACGCTCTGTTGTACACTCTTAGTGCTTTGCATTGGTGTGGTTGTGTCTGACAGGGTATAATCTTGACCCCACTTCTTCTTCCTGGCCCCAATAGGCCTTGGGTTTGCGAAGGTAACAGTATTTCTTAATGGGGCTGGCCGTGCAGTCCTCTTTGTGCAGTAGCTGTTCTGAGTGGGATTATTGCCCTGAAGGCTCGGTGGGCCAGGATGCACATCATTCTCTCTTCCTCCCCTTTCATTTGTTCTCATGTGCTCTGGTCAGGTTTATCTCACTCCCCAAGCTTCAGCTTCAGTGCTGGCCTTCAAGGCAACTTCCTCTGGTAGAGAGGTGGCTGCACCTATAGTTGGGGTTGGGGTTGTGTTCTCAGGTCCCTCCACTGGTTCTCCCCTCCATGCTGTCGTGCTGCATTCACATGCTGGGTCTCCGGGTTTAAGTTTGGTTGGTTCTGTTTTTTAAGAGAAAACTGAGACAACAGTCATGGTGATGATGATGATGATGATGATATGGACAACACTGCTGACGATACTATTAAGACCTTCTTCCTACCAATTCACACAGTGATTGGCCTGATGCTCCAAAGACGGACTCTAAGACTACCTGGTATACAAATCCCATCAGTAAGTTAAAGAATAGAAATGGCTCAAGGAGAAAACAAGACAAAACAAACCCAGCAAGTGTATCTCGTGGCACACAATGGGATTTGTAAAGTCTCCAAGGGAAAGTTTTCATTCAAATACCACAGTTCCCTCTGAATATTTAAAAATATCTTTCAACCGAGCATATCTATTTTCAGTTTCTTGGAATGAAAAAGTAGATAACAAAATTGGACAAACAACTGGCTTCTTTGGCATGTCACACAGCTCAGTGTCCCAGGCTCCACTTCTTTCTATCTAGCTCCTGCATGGAAGAGTGCTTTGCTCATAGAAGCAAGCCTCTTGGGACCTAGGAAGTCCTGGAGTCAATGAAGACTCTTCCATTTGGACCTCTGTTGACTAAGCCCATGATGAGATGTTGTAGCTTAGGATTCTGATTGCATCTTTGGACCATGGTGCCAAGGATGGAGAGTCCCACCAGCACTGACCACAATCCCCTGGAAGCAGTGTAGTGTTCTGGGATTCTCATTCTTCTCAAGGCCATCCATAGCGTATTATCATGTCATTGAAATGCTTCTGTATGGTCTCTGTTTTTGCCATGATAAGTCTGACTGATCACGATATCTCTTGTTCCACATCCTTTTCCGAATCAGGAAAGAACCTCTGGCAGCTTCCTGTCAATGTACTGCCGCGACAATTGTTGGAGGATTGTTCAGAAAAAAAATTACTTGCATGCGATATCAGTGATATTGTTGTGTAATTTGGGCATTCTGTTGGGTCACCTGTCTTTGGAAGGGGCACAAATATGAATCTCTTCCAGACAGTTAGCCAAGTCTTCCAAATTTCCTGTCATAGATGAGTAAGTGTTTCCAGGGCTTCACCAGCTTGTTGAAACATTTCAATTGGCCAACCATCAATTCCAGCAGTCTTGCTTTGGGCTAATGTTCTTAGTGTGGCTGGAGCTTCTTTCTTCAGCCCCATTGGCTTTTTCTCATAGGCTGCTTCCTGAAATGGTTCAATGCCGATTCGTTGCTGACTCTGTGTTTTCTTTCCATCATCTTTTTATGCTTTCAGCATCATTTAATATTTTGTCCGTAGACTCTTTCAATATCACCACTCGAGGTATGAGTTCTTTCTGGAGGAGTTCTTTTAGATAGCCTGAGTGAGTTCTTCCTTTTTGTTTTCCTCTCTCTAGGTCCTTACATATTTCATTATAATATTTCACTGTCATCTTTATCTGTGCTTTGATTCCATTATTTCTTCCATTTGCTTTAACTACTTTACAATTAAGAGCAAGTTTCTGACATCCACTTTGATCTTTTCTGTCCTTCCTGTCTCTCTTCATATGTGCTAGTGTGGGTAGACTAGAGAAACAAATTCATAAACACACATATCGATATAAAGGAAAGGTTTATATACAAGAGGGAAGGTCATAAGTTCGATATTAGCCCGTATGTCTGATACCAGTCTATAAAGTCTCCTTCCAACTCACGAAGCACATGTAATGCACCAGGATAATCATAGGCCAGTGGGTGCAGAGACTGGTGTATGCAGTGGTGGTAGAAGCATCTCAGCACTGGCAAGGGTCTTCCCATGACTTCTCTGGCTCCAGAGGTCTGATTCCATCAGGGTAAGCCCATGTGACTTCTCCGGCTCCTCTTGGACTCAGGGTCTATCAGCATGCTGCCATCTTGTCTTGTCAGTTGAGCGTTCCAAGGGACTGAGTTTTGTGTCTTATCAGTTGCAATGTCTGGTAGGGACTCAACTGTAAGTCTCTCCCCTGTGTTCTTCAAAGCATCTCAGTGCTGGTAGGAGTCTCCACATGACTTCTCCAGCCCCAGAGGCTTGGTTCCATCAGGTTAAGCCCATGTGCCTTCTTCTCCACCTCCTCCAGTCTCCAGGAATTAGGGTCTATATCATGCTGCTGTGTTGTCTTGTCAGTAGACCATCTCCAAGAGACTGAGTTTTGTCTGTCATCCTCATCGGGGAAATATGGTGAGATTTCCAAGAATTCTCAAAGAAAGCCATGCCCACACAGAGGTCTTATTGGCTATCTCCAGATTGACAAGCTAGACTCCATCTCTACACTCCCAGTGCTGAAACTGACTAAGATCAGTTACTGCCACATCTTGGATGATGTTCTTGATGTCATTTCACAACCTTTCAGGTCGTACGTCATCTGTGTTCAAGGCAGCAAATCTATTCTTGAGATGTTCCCAGAATTAGACGGATGGACTCAAGGTCATATTTTGGTTCATGTGGACTTACTTTCATTTTCTTCAGTTTCAGTCTGAACTGAAATATAAACAACTGGAGATCTGTTCCACAGGCAGTCCCTGGTCTGGTTACAGCTACTGACCGTGAGCTTCTCCATTGCTTCCACAGATGTCATCCATTTGATTTCTGTATATTCCATCTGGAGAAGTACATGTGAATATTAACCTTTTGGGTTGTTGAAAAAAGAGATATTTCTCTATAAACAAGTCATTGGTCTTATAACATTCTTTCGTGGGATCTCTACCTTGTTTCAATCACCAAGGTCATGTTTTTAAATGGCCATTCTTTCCTCATTGTTTCCAACTTCTGCATTCCAATTACCAAAGAGTATCAATGCATCTGATTATATGCTCGATCAATTTCAGACTGAAGGGGTTGGAAAATTCTCCACCTGTTGAGTTTTAGTAGTTAATGCATAGATTTGAATAATATTTGTATTGATTGGGCTTCCTTAAATGTGGACAGATATAATCCTACCACAAACAACATTGTTCTTTAAGTTATATCCTGAAATGTCCTTTTTGCAAACCCATTCCTTTCGATGTGTCAACCCCAGCATAGTAAATTATATGATTGTCTGATTTAAAGTGACCAATACCAGTCTATTTCAGCTCACTAATGCCTGGGATGTTCATCTGCATGCATTCGATTTCGTTGTGATGATTTCCAACTGTCCTCGATATGTGTTTCATACATGCCAAGTTTTGATCATTAGTAGATTTCTGCACCTGCTTCTTCTCGTTTTGAGTCATGCCCCATCAGCAAACGAAGATCCAAAGGTTTTAATCTCACAGGCTTCACCCAATCCAGGTCATTATGGCTGACTCTGCTCTGAAGACACTGCTCCTTTTCAGTCATTGTCAGAGAGCCATCAGACCTGAGGGACTCATCAACCTGTGTTCGACCAGGTTGACTAGAAACAAATCTTGTATATGCATAAGAATGAGTAAATCAAGGAGTAACTGTATATCAAGAAAATGTCCCAGCCCAGTCCAGATCAAGTCCATAAGTCTGATATTAGCCCATAAGTGTGATGCTAGTCTATACATTCTTCTCTAGATGAATGCAGCACATGCAATGTTGCTGAATGCAGGAAGATCACAGGCTGGTAGGTGAAAAGTCTTGTGGAGTCAGTGACGGTGGAACCATCTCAACACTGGCGTGGGTCTCTCGAGGCTCCTCCACTTCTCTGAGTGTCTTAACAGCAGGAAAGCGAAGCAGAGAAAGTGTGGCCCACCTCCAGGGAGAAATAAAGGAAGTTCCCAGACTCCTCATGAGAAGGCCATGCCACAAGGTGGCATCACCAGGGTGTGGCGTGACAAGACTCCTCTCCCACACTTATTTATCAAATTGACAGGAAATTATGTAATCACTGTAGGCATTCTCTCTGCCAATGTTCTGCTTCCGTTTATTCAGACTCATAGTGACCTTATAATAGGCTCTCTAAAATTGTAAATCCATATGGGAACAGACAGTCTCCTTTTTCTCCTCAGGAGCAGTTAGTAGATTGGAAACACTGACCTAGCAGCTAATACCTTGGCACTTAGCCGACTCTACCACTGGGAGCAAAGGTGACTCTGACTCACGAACACCTCTTGTACGTCAGAGTCAAACTGTGCTCCCGAGGGTTTTCAGCGATCTGTTTCTCACAAGTTGATCACCAGGCCCCTCTTTGTGATCTGCTGTGTGAACTCACACCTCCAACTCTTTGATTAGCAATGGAGCTAACTATTTGCATAGCCCTGGGACTGTTGTGTTTTATAATCCTGTTTGGTTTATTTAAAAAATTTCTTTATAAGAGGCTGGCACAGTCCTGGGACAGTTTTATCTGTGAGCCATTCTCACTGATTGGAAGGTTGAGGACATCTGCTTCTCCTCTTTTCCCTCCTCTTTAGTGATCTCCTAGATGGACTGCCCTAAGGTTAAGAATGTGGTGGTTGTCTCAGTCCCCACAGCTCTGGTCTTGGTTCCTCCAAGTGCGGACTGAATTTTGGTTTCCTGCTTTTCCTTCAGCTGCTTCTTCCCACCTAGACAGTGGGGCTTCCTCTTTACCATTTGAGTTCTTGGGCTTCCTGATGGGCTGGAATCATCTCAGTGAAGCCCAGCTAGCCCATACTCATGGAACATGTCAAGGGACGGAACTAGTCTTTCTTTGGAGCTAGCATCAGTAATGGGTACTCAGGAGTGTGAATCAGAGCAAGGTGGTTGGGTAGGATGCCTAGGGCAGCATTTAATCCTTCTCCTCATCTATGTCTCTGCTTTGATTTTGGCTTGAAAGGCTGGAGACAGAGCTGGGTGTTCTTACCATGCAAGCAACACTTCCTTGAGGGGATTTGCTTTAGTTGTAGAAACACTAGTCTTAGTTGTTGCAGTTGAAAATCTCTTAGAGACCACATGCTCTAAACAATTAGGATCTTTTTTCTCTGATTTTTATGCTACCTTCATTATGAGATATATCCGGCATCTAAAGCATCCTCCTGTGGTCCAGGAAGTATTCTTGGCCCTTGTCATTCCATCTACACTTTGATGAAATGCTAGATTATGGATGTAGAAAGATTAATCAGGTCACAACCAAGAGACCACTGTGAGAAAATAACTTTCAAAAGGATAATTGTACATGGGCTCCAGCTTCCTCTGACCTTCCTCTTTTGATGTCCTTCAGGAGACAGAAGGCATTCAGAGAGACTGCAAGCAGTTGATTGCTAAGGCAACAGGACTGTGTTCTGAGAAGGTAGCATCTATATAAATTGAAGAGCACCTCTGGCCCCTGTTCTCTGCTGGTTTTGCATGCATGTGCAGGGATAAGTTTTATATGCCTTCCCCTGTCTTCAAGGCTCCTCCCATCAGGTACCAGATTGTTTTGGATCATGTGTCTCTTTCCCTGTGTTCTAAGAAGATGCACAAATTATTTGATAGACCTTCATAACATGATGCACTTTCAAACTTCTAAACGTTTGAACAGGCCCTTCCTTCGGTTTGGAAGAACCTGTCCTGTGAGTTGTATGGAAAACTCGTTCTTCTTTAAGACTTGGTGTATGCGTTTTTCACTATGTCAAGGTCTCCTGTACTCCTCGAAGCAGAATCCATCTATGTATTCCAGGTTCCCATGGCACTTTACTTGTCCTGCATTGCAATACTTTTCACATGCTATTTCAGTCATTTACCTTCCCTCTAGCCTCTCGTACTGATCGGTGAGCTCCCTGGGCTCAGGGCACGCATCATATCTTTGTCATGTCTTCTCAGTCCCGGGCAGACTTTGCACAGAGTTGTTTGAGGCTGATTGCAGAATGAGTGATGAAATAAATCGGCACTTGGGGTTTTTGAGAGGACATGTTGCAAGCAGAAGCTCCTCTCCCCACCCCCCACTCCCCTTTCAGCTGGATGCCAAATCACAAGAGTTGGCACAAGGAACATTGAAGTATCACTAAAAATGGCCAGGTTAGAGGAACAGGGCTTCATAAAGTCAAGATGGCTTACTAATCTCTACTTGCGGTTTAGACCTTGGAGTCATTCAACTAGGAAAAAAAAAAAGCTCAAGCCTGCAGAGCACGTCAGAAGCTC
The DNA here is from genome assembly GCA_004026705.1 of Nesogale talazaci. Lineage (NCBI taxonomy): Eukaryota > Metazoa > Chordata > Mammalia > Afrosoricida > Tenrecidae > Nesogale > Nesogale talazaci. The sequence goes on from PVJH01024725.1 coordinate 23,827, forward strand.
CCACTGGTCTCCATGAAGCAGAAGAAGAACAAGGAATCTGTTTCCTGCACCTCGCATCCTGTCTACATTCTCTCTCATCTATTTGGGACTCAAGGAGCCCTGGTGGCGTAGTGGTTATGCACTGGGCTGCTCACCGCACGGTCAGGAGTTCGAAACCGCCAGCAGATCAGCAGAAGAAAGATTAGATTTTCTTCTCCCTTACTGCAGAGGGGCAGGGAAAGAGACAAAAACCCTCAAGAAGGTGGATGGATTGAAGCAGTAACTGCAGCAATGGATTTAAAGTAGGAATACTTGTGAGGCGGGCACAGTGTTTCCTTTTGCTTTGCATTGGGTCACTATGGGTTGGGACCAACTAGATGGTCCCTAAGAAGAACAAAGGGTTATGGTCTTGGAAACCCTGTTTTCTCGGGTTGTTATGCAGCAGAACTGACTAGATGGCAATGGATGTGTGAGACACAGTTGCTCATGTTTGCTATCACCAGCCATTCACTCTGCTTCCACGGAGGTGGAGTTAGCCCTTGCTAGCCCAGGCAGAAATGCTCCCGTTGGAACCTAAAGGACCCGATATGAATTTCCCCTTTACTTTTGGGGTAGTTTATAATCTGGCATCCACTTGGAACTTGAGAGGATTCAGAGGGAAGGGGGTGCAGTCTAATCTGTCAATCAGGTTATAGTCAATGAGGCCTCTGTGTGGGCCTGGTCGTCTCCTGAGGATTCTGGGAGGGAACTCCTGGATTTCCTCCTTGGAGTCAGGAGACACACTCTCTCTTGGCTTACTCCATGAGAGATGTCATGTGGAGACCCCTGCCAGCACTGAGATGCTTCTACTCTCACTGGATCCCAAAGACCTTTGCACCCAATGGTCTGTGATCTTCCTGCATTCAGCATCAATACTCTGAAGAGGACTTTATAGATTAGTATCAGGTATATAAGCTAATATTAGACTTATGGACTTGATCTGAACTGACCTGGGATGTTTTCTCAATATCCAGTTGCTCTTGTATATAAAGAAATCCATTCTTGTACTCATATGAGTGTCCATGAATTTATTTCTCTAGTCTACCCAGACTAACACACCAGTAAGCACCTTGAATCTCCTCTTTTTTAAGCTTCCTTTTATTCATCATCATAGTTATCTGAGAACTCTTTCCCTATCTCCAGTTCGAATTTTGATAAAAAAATACATTTTATCATTTCCCTTCCCTTCCTGATAAATTCTTCACCCATTTACACTTTGAGTGTGTGTCTTTGTTGCTCTTCCTCTCTTGCCTACCCTTCTTGCAAAAAATGAGGCGCGTTGGCAGAAGTAAGCCCAAAGGCTTCAGTTCTCAAAAACTCTAGGAGACAATTCAGGGTCATCCCTCTACGCTTTTTCTCAAGCAGTCGAATCGTTTCCTATTCTCAGACTCTGCTCATGTAGTGGAGACCTAGAGACATGGCAACAGGGTCCATGCTTTGGAGAGAATCAGAGCCTCAAGGAGAAGGCATGTGTGAGCACTAAATGACACTCTGTAGTGGTATGCAATGTGATAGAGGGGAGCACAGGCCACGGTCAAGGCAGAGGGCAAGTTAATCTCACCTGCAGTGGAGGCTGAGAGTCTTACAAGCAAAGGAAACGAAGCTCATGGGTCATTTGAGAAGGCTTCATGAAGGGGCAGACGCTTAGGTTGAGTTTCAAAGACTAGGTGCACAGCAGGAGTTATGCAGAGTGGCCTATGTGTGCGTGTGCGTGATTGTGCGTGTTCTGGTGTATATTTAAGGTTGCAGCAAGGAGCTCCAGAACGATAGAGAAGTTTAACACGTGGGAGCAATGACCGGTCATCCCAGGTGCCTGGGACTTGAGATTCAAATGGGAAGGCGGCTAGAAAGAAGAGTTCAAATAGAATTGGATTAATCAGAAGTCCACGGGAATATTCTGGGAGACATTGATTTTTTTTTCCAGGAAATAAGGCCTCTGTGTAAATAAAGGAACCTGATGCAATTCTGTGCTTGAGACAACATTTGGAAGTGAGAAAGCACACAGGGCTGACCTCCAGACAGGAAAGATGTTCTTGTTTCAGCACCACGGCCAGAGCCAGCCCACCTGAGGGCTGATTTTTGTTGACTTTGACCAAGGGATTCCAAGAGCAGTTGGTAGAGAAGTGGCTGGTGAGTTGCTCTTCAGACTTTGCTTAGAATGAAGAGTGTGGGGACCTCCCATCATTCATGGATTTGTGCAGAAGCTGCCTTCAAGAAGTTGATACAGTGATTCAAAGTTGGGTAGGTGTGATAGGTAGGCTTGTTGTGTCAACATGGCCAATGAACACACGTAAGATCAATTGAAAGGCGGAGATATAAATGACTGGTTGATCCCCCACCCTTGTTCTCTTGCTCTTGGCTCTTCAGACCAGCCGGCTACCTTGTTCACCCTGTGCCTCGATCTCTAAGCTATACTACCTATGGGACACCTAATCCATGGACTATGTTGCTGTGAGTTGAGGTTCCTGCAAGCCCTGCTTTGCCACACTTCTGGAATATACATCTCGGGATCTGGGGACTGTCAGACTCTGTCATCTGACTGGCTGATGGTGACCTGCCTTGCTGTTTGCTGCTTGTGGTCGAATAGCCTGAATTGCTCTACAGAGGACTACTCAGAGGCCCTCAAGACTGGAAGGACTGCCAGGGCACTAGTTGTCTCACCCAAGTGAGTTGCACCGAGCCATTTGTACTGCTTTATAGATTAGTTAACTGTTTATTTCTTATGTTAGATATCCTTCTATTTATTTAAATATAGAGAGAGAATTATTAGTGTCCTGGTTTTGTTTCTCTAGAGAACCCTGTCTAGCCCAGTAGTGTTGGTAGATATCCCCTCCCCCCACCCCTGATCATGCCGATATCATGATTTCTGAAGAACAGAAGAGCCAAGCCTCAAGCCACTATTGTACATTATGATGGAGATATTCTTGATGTGACTTTGCTTTAATTGCCACCTTGCCCACTCAGAGTGTAGTATCTTTGGACTCAGCTTGAAGCTAGAGCCTCTCAAAAGGAAACTGCTCATTATGGCCTAAAAGTCAGACTACACAATGGAAAACGCTCAGTTCATGAAGAGTGAAATTCATTTGAACATTAAAAATTCTTTTCTAACAAGGTAGAAATAATAGCTACTTCCAATGCCCTTTGCTTTACATACCCTCTGTCGCCGGCCCATCGAGAGGGCGACGCTTCCTCTTTGTGCTGCCTGAGTTGGAATATATCATTCGTGCTCTTCAATGGTGACGCTCCACAGGGCCAGGTGAAAATGAAACAATTATTCAGCAATCTCTTAACTTCTTAAATCATCTTAATTTTCTTTTCAAGTCATTTTATTGGGAGCTCTTACAACATCCCATACATCAGTTGTATCAATCATATTTGTGCATATGTTGCCATCATCATTTCCAACACATTTTCTACTGGAGTCTTCAGTGTAACCTCTTCTTTTTCCCCGCCACCTCCGACCTTCCCACCCTTGTGGGTCCTTGATCAGTTATATGTTGTTACTGTTTTTTTTTATATTTCATACTGTCCTTTGTCTCCCTTCACCCACATTTCTGTTATTTGTCCCCTGGGGGGGCTACATATCCAATATTGTGATTGGTTCCACTTTTCTCATCCTTTCCCCTTCCTGACCTTCTTCCTATGCTCAAGATATCACTACTCCCACTATTATTCCTGAGGGGTTTATCTTTCCTCAATTCCATGTGTCATGAGCTCTTAGCTGTACTAATGTGTATTCTCCAGTCTGGCCAGATTTATAAGGTAGAACTGGGTCATGGGAATAGTGGGGAAGAAGTATTCAGGAACTAGAGGAATGATATGTAATTCATAGGTGCTATACTGCACCTTGGTTGAATTGTCCACAATGAGGCTGCTTTGAGGGGACTAGAGTTTTGTTTGCACTGAGTTAAAAGTGGTAGAAAGATGCAGTTTCTTCTCTGGGGCCTCGGAGTGGGGTTTAGTGGCACCCTGATAACAGTTGAAAATTGGTGTGTCTGAGAGTGGGAGGGTAGGTGCAGGGTAGGTGTGTATGTTCATGTTTCTAGGAAGTAAAGAAACAACTTTCTCCTGATGTTCTAAGATGCCTATGACCCCATCCACATGCCTGAAGAGCTACAGGAACAGACAGATCCAGTAATCCCTGGAAAATGTTGCTGCCTTCATCCGCACCTATTGGCCACCCTAAAAACCACAATAAGTTCTGAGGCAAACTAGACTATGAACCTCATCCAGGGGTGGGGTGGGGATGGAAATGGTGCAGGTGTTACATAGTGTTATGAGCCCAGCATCTAGAAGCACACCTTACTTGTAGCATGTCTCTGAGTAAGTGAATGAGTTTGGTTAGTAGGGTGGGGATGAGCTGGGGTTTTCAGTGATTTCCAAGCAAGAAAAGAAGAGAGTCCAGATCCCCAAAGACTCTAGGGACCCGAACTTCTCAGGCATAGTCCCATGATATGAGGCAAGCAGTCTTCCTGCCAAGGAGGGAATGGGGGTCTGAGTTTGATGAGACTATAATGGCAATGGCCTATGTCAGACTGCAATAGTGCAAAGTCCTTTCAGAAGAGCACTTATTTTGATTTCCCCTTACATAGGGGAAGGTAAGCAGGGCCTGTGGGCTAGGAGTAGAGGGGACATGACTGGTGCTTGTAGGGAGGCGGGTGGTATTAACTAGTGACTCACAATTGTGTTTGGGTCCTCACTGACATGGTATCCCCACCAAACTCATGGCCACCCCATGCATAGTGGAACAGCACACTGTCCCGTCCTGCACCATGGCTGTGATCATTGGGAGGGTCCCACTGTGGTGACCTTAGGGTTCCCACTGGCTAGAATTTGGAAGCAGATTTCCAGTCTTTTCCTTTCAGTCTGACTTCATCCTGAGGCCATACAAGCTTCTGCTGTTGGTGGTGACTGCTTATTAGGGGCTCTGTTGGCCAAGAATCCAAGCCATGCCTCCCACATGGAAAGGAGCTTTCTACCACAGAACCACCACTGTATGCCTACATTTACAGGTCTCAAAGAGGTCAGTGCACTCCCAGAGTTCCAGAAGGAAGGAACCTGAACCAAAGATCTCTTTCCTAAGGGATGGCCCTGAAGGATTTGACTGGGTGTGTCTATGTGTATTGGGGCATAAGCTTCAGATGCATTAGGGCTGACTATTCCCACTGGTGCCACCATTTTCTGATCAAGTCACGGTAATGCTAAAAAGTTAAGGACAGTACTTTATTGTCATGGGAGAGAGGAGAGCGGCAGGGTCAGCCAGCAGTTTGCCTAGCACCTCAGACTCCCAATTGGGGCATAGAGGAAGGAGAAGCTCATCTTAGTCACTTGCTGCTGCTGGGACACGAATGTCCCAATAGATGTCTTCACAACACTGACATTTATTTCTGTACCATTTTGGAGTCTTCCCTCTTGATGGCCATGTGCCTCCCTGTTTCTCTGAGCCTGTGAATGCTTCTTACACAGCCTCTGCCTCTAGGTCTAGTCTCTTCTTCCCGTGACTTGGAGATGGTTGACGTAGCCAAGAGCACCCCATTTCCAAACAAGATCATATTTAATGGATGAAGGGCCAGAGAGTCAATAGATTTGGGGGGGAATGGTGGTGGATGGGAGACACAACTCCATCTGTGATGCCTTCTGTTGACTCTAGTCCTGGAAAAATGCACCCTGCATATATTGTTGCATTCCTTCTTTCCAAAGCTTCTGGATGATAGTTTCTGCTCTCTCCATTTTAGAGATGAAGGAACTCAGGAAGGGGAGAGATGGTGGACTTGTCCTCTCACGAGCAGTTCATCTTGGAGATGGGAGAAAGATGCTAGGAGCAGGGACAAACCAGACACCTTCGACGTTTTTTTCTTTTTCCACTGGGAAAGATTGGCTTACAGATGGTATGTTGTTGTTCAGTGCTATCCAGTGCCTTCTGACTCACAGAGACCCCACACAAGACAGGACTCAGCATCTCCTGGTCCTGCTCCATCTTCACCCTGGCTCTCACATTGGAACCCCCTGCATCAGTTCAACTGAACGAGGGTCTTCCTCTTTGTCTCTGCCCCTCTGCTTTACCAAGCATGATGTCCTTCTCTGGGGACTGGTCTTGCCTGACAACATGTCTGAAGCAGATGAGACAAAGTCTGTCCATCCTTGCCTTTCAGGAGGGAGCACTCTGGCTGTACTTTTCCCAAGAGAGATCTGTTTGCTCTTCTGGCAGTTTCCCTGGTCTTTACTCTTCTTGGCTAGCCTTCTGTCTTACATATTCAGTATCCAGCACTCACACACGTGAGCCAATGAGAAACAGCAGACCAGAGAGCACCTCGATCGTGTCTGCACCACAACCCCCCAGAACCTGTGAAGAGACCAAGTGAGAGGGCATCAGGAGACCGAATTCACAGATAGCCTTCAAGCTGCAAGTCGGCTGACCTGAATGTCAGGAACTTGTCTGTCCCTTTCTGGGTGAGTCCAATATAACCCAAGGGTTCTTAAGAGTGGAAGAGTAAGGCAGAGGAGGGTAGCAGAGGAAAATATGATGATGGAAGAAAGACAGAGAGAGGTCACATTCCTGGTTTTGCACATGGAGGGAGGGTAGCCATGAGCCAAGGCATATAGGTGATCTTGAGCAGCTTAAAAGGGAATAGGAACCTTTTCTAGACAGGAACAAAGCCTCATCAAGCCTCATCAAGACTCTGGTACAACCCAGGGTCACCCATCACACCTCTGACCTAATAAATTTATGTTCCTTTAAGCCACCAAGTTTGTGGCAATTTTTTACAGCAGCCATAAAAATCTAATGCAGATGTTAAAAAGGAAGTGAAATCAAGCAGTGGTGTGTGTGTGTGTGTGTGTGTGTGTGTGTGTGTGTGTGTGACAGAGTGGTGAGAGGCAGCTGGGGGTAGTCAGGGAAAACCTGTCTTTGAATATGACATTGGGTGGTGACATGAATGACAAGAAGCAGCTAGTCTTGAAAGATGGGAAAGGGAAGCTTTCCAGGTGGATGGTATGGAGTAATGGGCCCCCACTGATCATGAGCTGGTGATGCCGTGGATAGAAAGGGTTGAGTGTGGAGACTTGCTACTCCAAGTGTGGTCCGTGGACCAGCAGCATGACCTGGGAAATGGTCAGAAATGCAGATGCCCTGGCTCCACCCTAGACCTATGAGAGTCAATACCTCCAGGTGAGGTGCCCAGAAATTGGCTTTTTATACAATTTTAAATGTATTTGCAACAAACATAGCAACAGCCATGACCAAAGCCTCTTTGACTGAGTAGATGGTGACTCATAGTCACCCTATCTGATACACTACAGCTGTTCCTTAAGGATTCTAAAACTCTAACTCATTATGGGAGCAGATAGTCTCATCTTGTCCCCTCCGTACCAGCTGGTGGTTTGAACAATTGACTTCACAGTTAGCAGTCTAATGCTTACTAGGACGGTCTTCAGGACTTCTAATGAATCAAAATGACCTCTCGATCTCACCATCAGGGGACAAGGATGACTCACAGAGACCTCCTGTGGGTTTCCATGTCTGTAATTATTTATGGGAGTAGAAAGTCCAGGCCTTCTCCCAGGGAGCTGCTGCTGGTTTCCAACTGCTGACCTCGGGGATTGCAGCCTCACGGGTAACCACTGCACCACCTGGGAAAATTCCCAAAGCTTACATTTCCCTGAACAATCGAGAATAATTTTCTGACCCGATGTCCTTCACTATCCAGTTCTTTAATGCATACTTTCTACAAGGAAGCTCCTTCATCTAAAACAATGGTTCTCAACCTATGAGTCGCAACCCCTTTGGGGGTTGAATGGCCCTTTCAATTGGGTTGGCCAATTCATAACAGTAGCGAACTTTCAGTTATGAAGTAGCAACACAAATAATTTTATGCTTGGGGGGGGGGGGTCACCACAACATGAGGCACTGTATGAAAGGGTCAGGCATTAGGAAGGTTGAGAACCACTGCTCTGAACAATCACAGCACCACATCAAAGCCAGGAAATTAACAATGACACCACCTTGATACATCCAACCCTCAGAGCCCATGAAATTTTCCCCTGCTGTCCTAATAATGTATTTTGTAGCCACTAGATTGGCCTCTGGTTCCCATGTCCCTTTAATTCCCTCTTTTCTGGAAGACTTACTGAGTTTCCCTTTGACTTTCAAGACCTTGACACTCCTGAAGATTACAGGTCCGTTATTTTGGGTCTGTCTGATGCTTCCTCATGATTAGATGCACGTTGTGCATCTTTGGCAGGAATAGCACAGGTGTGACACAGCAGCTTCTCTCTGGATCTCATCAGGTGGTGGCAGGATTTCAAGGTGGCCCATTCCCGGAGATGTTTGAGGTGATCACTTAATCGTGGTGGTCTCTCCCAGGCATCTCCACTGTAGAGTTATTCTTTTCCTCTTGGAAACGAGTAAGCATTTTGTGGGGATGTTCTTTGGAAGCTGCATGTCCGTTTGTCATACTCTAGTGGCTTGTGTGTTCCTATGATGCTGGGAGCTATGACACATATATCCCAAGTACCATCAGGGCCACCCCAAGGAGGACAGGTTTCAGTGAAACTTCCAGACTGAGGATGACTAGGGACAAAGGCATAATGACCTAATTCTGAAAAATTGCCAATGGAAGCTCCATGGATCACAACAGAATATTGTGCAATATTGTGCTGGAAGCTGAACCCTCTGTGTTGGAAGGCGTTCAGGCACACAGCAGCTGTAACCATGAACCCAAGCATCCAACAATCATGAAGATGACGTGGGACCAGGCAACAGTCCATTGCTTTTCAGAAGGCCACTTCCACGGCCGTCTGTCCATTTGCAGCTCATTCAACCTCTTTACCCTCACGGCCAGGCTTCTTGCAAATGCTGTTGAAATCATGGTCTTTGAGTTTTAAAATCCTA
>PVJH01024726.1:0-32633 GCA_004026705.1 Nesogale talazaci
GTATCAGGACAATTCAATGTGTTCATTCAGACTCCTTGATCATACATGGATCAAGAGGCATTCATTGAAACAGAACCAGGAAATATCAAGTGGGTTAAAAATGGGAAAAATGTGTGCCAGTTCTATATCCTCTTACCATATATCTTCAAACTGTATACTGCACAACAGTCAGAGAAGCTGTATTATATGGTGAAGACTGAAGCACCTACATTGGAAGAAGGCTCATTAACAACTGTAATATGTAGATTACACAACCTTGTTGGCTCAAAGTGAAGAACACTTGATGCAGTTGTAGAAGAAGTTCAATGATTGTAGCATCCAGTATGGATAACAATTCCATGTGAAGAAGACCAAAATCCTCATAACTGCACCAATAGGAAGCATCATGATAAATGGATAAAAGGTTGAAGTTGCCACATATTTTATCTTGCTTGGATTCATAGTCAATGCTCATGGAAGCAGTAGTCAACAAATCAAATGATGTGTTGTTGCACTGAATTAACCTGCTGCACAAGAGTGCTTGAAAGTGCTGAGGAGCCTGGCCTCATATGCTGGTGAATATTGGACACTGAATAGAGAAGACCAAAGAAGAATGGATTCATTTGAATTATAATGCTGGCAATGGCTATTGAACCAACCGTGGGCTTCCAAAAGAATAAACAAATTTGCTTTGAAAAAAGTACAATCAGAATGCTCCTTGGAAGCTAGGATGGGGGAACAGTTTCTCCTGTATTTTGAACATGTTATCATGAGAGACCATACCCTTGAAAAGGATAGTGTGCTTGGTATAAAGTAGAAGGGCTGTGAAAAAGAGGAAGACCCTGATGAGATGAATTGACACAGTGGCTACGATAATTGACCCAATGTAAAAACAATTGTGAGGAGTGGCACGGGATTGGGGAATATTTATTTCTGTTTTATATGATGTTGTCATGAGTAGAACAGATTTTTGGGCACCTAGCAACAACATGCTATTGTCATATTCACTTGGAAGCTACTATTTAGATTGGACCCTGCTCTCTGCATTGTCTTAGTAAATCTAAGACTTTTTCTTTGTCATAGTTCACTCCATAAAATTGTATTCATTAGCTTTGAGCTTGCTTAAAATACTAATGGAATTATTTGCACTTTGAGCTACCTGAGATTCATAGACTGCTTTTTATACAAGGATATAGAAGTTTGTTGAGGCCAATATTTCCACTTGAAAATGAAAATGGCATACCACGTGTGATCTCGATCATAGTTATTACATCAATGGCCATTCTGTGGTCTTCTTCATCTGTCAAGTTGGGTTTTCCCTCTCTTGGTTCACCTTAAACATTTTCCTGATCTTCCTTAAAATGTTTGGGTCATTTAATTTTTTATTTTATGTTATAAACATTCTTGTGAACTTATTGCAAATTGAGTGATTTGAGAAAATGTACACTAAAATTTGGTTACAATATTGATATTAGTTAGCCCTTATCTCAAAGTCGTAGTTATGCCATGAAATAAAGTCTATCCTTTTATTTTTTGAAAGGTACTCTAATAAGATTAAGACAAGTGTATTTACTCAGAGAATTTGGAATTAACACTCACATATATGCACTGGAACACTAGTAACAATACTTTTTGTCTTAATCTTCTGTGTTAAGCAGTATCAGACTTATGAAGCTATAATTTGAAAAATAGAACTGACCACACAGTGGCTATACACTTGGTTGCTAACCGAGGGCCCGACTGTTTTAGCACACTCGCTTCCCTGTGGAAGAAAACAGTGTCTGCCAGTTTCCATCAGATTCCAGCCTAGAAAAACCATTGGAAGTTCTACTCTGTCCTATAGCATCTCTGTGAGTTGGAATTGAATGAATGGTAATAGAAAATATATAAAAATAGGCCATATAATGGATGCATTTCATACTCACATTAAATAACTGAGTGCTTTGTGCTTAACAGAATCAAGAATTCGGTTCCCCATGTCCTACCTGCTCATATACAGGCACCCTCACGGCACAGTGAGTTGGGCATTGGGCTGCTAACTGCAAGGTCAGCAGCTGGAAACCACCAGCTGCTCCAAAGGAGAAAGATGGAGCGTTCAACTCCTGTAAAGAGTCTGAGAAACTCACATGGATGTGCTAAGTGTCACTATGAGTCTGGATAATAGTGAATTAGTGCATGGCTCACTCATACAGAACAGCGAGAACAGCTATGTATTGGAAACAATTCAACTGTGGTCTGTATGAGCTTTTCTGATGTTGTGTTTTTAATACAACATAGTACAAAGAAAGTAATGACTTCAAAATACTTTTATGGACTATAAAACTAGATGCCCAAGCAAGGAACTATCTTTCATTGCAAATGACCTTCAGTGAGTCTAGTAGAGATATGTGAGCCACTTACTTCATATTTAATTCTCCCAAACAGTTAAAATAATGCCCAAGTTTTAGGTGGTAATAGCGGATGTGTAAGTCTAAAGTGACAAACCATTTGTTACCTTCTGCAAAGTAGCTCACATTCCAGGCAAGCTTAACAGACCATGAAGAGCTTCTGATTTACAACACTATTTCATCTTTCTGAAAGCATTATACCAAAGCGAGTTTCTTGGTGGCATGCATGGGTAAGTGCCTAACTACCAGTTGAGAAATTGGCAGTTTGAACCCATCAAAAAGAATCTTGAAAGGCAGTTTGGACGTCTACTGCAATCTGGCAAACCCAAGGAAACCTGATAATCTCTACAGATGATGTTGTTGTAAACTGAAAATACAGTAACTGACAAAAAGAACAAAGTATAACATGAAGCCAGAAACATTGATACTTCAGTCTCAAATGCCAGATGCAATATTCATTTCTTTCTAAGAGGACTACGTGAAAGAGAAAAGGGCTAGATAAGTTTAGTAATACAAAGGACTACTCCCCTCCAAACAAAACAAAATAAAACAAAATAACATCTCCTGGAAGAATTATCCTCTGGGAAGAATTTTCCAGTATGTATTTTGATTCCCCCCCCACTAGACAAGCATGCAGTAACTTACTCTGAGTCAGTGCACACAGTGACATCAACTGGGATGGTTCTCTCTGGTTACAGTGAATTTTTTCATAAAAGCAGTTTTGTTAGATCCTTGTTTTTTGTCAGGGTTGAGTTAAGATAATAGTGTACAGCTGTTAAATTTTGTTTCCTGCTCAGGAAAAATGCTCTAGAAATAGCCGTGATGTTGAACTCAACTTGCAAGGACAGATTTTGGGGAAACTCAAGTGTACAAATGGTTTTCTCTTTTCAAGAAAGGTGAAATGCTAATTGATGACAAAACTTCTTTCTAGATGTCTGCCAACTCCCCAAACAGATTAAAATGTTGATTTGTATTGTATATGGAGTTTAATGCACCAGGTCAGACTTTTAATCAAGCTTTCTATTTAGACATTCTAAAAATATTGGCAAATTGTGTGGGAAAAAAAAGGCCTTGTTTGTGGCAGATGGGGGACTGGTTTTGTCACCATGACAAAATATCTGCTTACATAGTCATCTCATTGTTCCAGCTTTGGGCAAAAAGCATCATGTCTCCATTGCACCAGACTCACTTGACCTTGCTCCATGCCACTTCCTTTTGTTTTCATCAATGAAGAGGAACATGAAAGGTAGGAATTTGATGATGTGGAAGATGTAAAGAAAAAAATGAGGGAAGTGCTATCAGCCATCCAAATGGATGAGTTTCAGAAAATCAGGCTAGACCAGAGGATGTATACTGGTACAGACAGGAAATGGAAACACTGAGAATCCAGGAGAGAAGAGCCCTTCAGGACCAGTGCTGAGAGTGGTGATATGGACACGGTGTAGGAAATATAGAGTAGAAAGGGGAAACTAGTTACTGGGATCCACATATCACCCCCTCCCTAGGGATGGACAATAGAAAATTGGGTGAATGGAAACATTGGGCAGTATAAGACATGACAGAACAATAATTTACAAGTTACCAAGAGTTGAAGAGGGAGAGAGGTACAAGGACAGGATGGGGGTGAGATGATATCAAGAGCTCAGGGGAAAGCAAATGTTTTGAGAATGTTAATGGCAACAAATGCACAAATGTGCTTGACACAATGGATGGATTCTGATACATGTTGCATGGCCCCCAGTAAAATGATTTTTAAAAGAATGATTTTTTAAAAAATTTGACAAATATATTAAGTATAATGGAGAGAAATTTTAAGATGACAAAATTGTTTTGTAAAATAAATAAGTAAATAAATACATAGCATTGAAAAAATTCCATTGAGTGGAGGGAACCCCTTCTATGTTTATGTATTACTATTGAACACTCCCTGCCATTGAGTCAATGCTGATGCATAGTGACTCCTTTGTGGGTTTCTGGACTGTAACTGGTTAGAGGAATAGAATGCTCAGCCTTTGTCTCCTGGAACTGCTTGTGGTTTCAAACTGCTGACCCTGTGCATTACATACCAATGCAAAATCACTATACCACCAAGGCTCCATATATTAATATACAAATACAGTTCATTGTTACAGATTATGAATCATGTACGAGAATTTGATGCAAATGTTTAATGTCACTTAGATTCTGGTGCAACATTGAAATTCTCATCCTCTATTGCCTTTTATAAAACATGTCATCAACTTTATCTACTCTATCATCCTGATGTAATTTTACCTTTAGTGAGTAGAATATCCTAAGCTATAAGGACCTTTGAAAAATATTTTTAAAGGGATTTTCAAGCTGGAAAACCTTTCAGAAAAACCTTTCAGATGAGAAGGTCCCAGTGATTATCTGTGTTTAAATTATGAAGATCATAAATGAAAATTAGTATTGATTTTCAAAACCACCATCTATATAATATATATATACATATATGTATAACAGTTCACTCTGTTACCTAAAACTGGGTTTTTATTAAACAGTTTAGTTTTATATCAACATAATTAATACTAAACTTAAAGGATATTATTGAGAATTTTCTGTAACAATTCTTGAACTAATATCTTTAATAAGTTGCCTGAAAAGACTGGACTTCCAAATCCACTGTCTAGCGAATTGCTTTAGAGTACCAGGAATGTTGAGGCAAACAAATTCCATTTCAAGGAGATATAATATGAAAAAGTGGACCAATTTTACTGAAATAGTGTGCTCTCTTGGCTGTTCCTAAGGAATTTATTTGACCATTTCCTATCAGAGGATTTTAAGAAACTAATAAAGTTAACAAGAAGTCTTCATGTTCAGAAGTCTTCAAGAAGAATATCTACTTATATCTTTTTCCATTGGGCTTTTGGAACATTTAATATAAATTCCTTGAATGATTCTTATTCTCTATAAAATAATTTTGACAACAAACTTTTCACATTATAACAGGCCAAGTACCCTGGCCATTGCTTTTGAAATTGAAGAAAAGTGGTAAATTATTTACCACTTATTATATATAGACATAAGTATTCAGGGTTATATATGGAAGCACAATGGAATAATACTAGGCCCTTACCAAAACCAAACACACAAATAAATAAACCAATAAAACTTGGAGCTTGAAATAAATCCAACTGTGATGCTGAGATGTGCAGGCATAACCACATGAAAGAATGTTAAAAACTGTGACACTGTCTCAAGAGGAAATGTGACATTTTCCAAGAATATAGAATTCAACAAAAAGTGATTCTCCAGGGTATTTGTACTTTTTAATTATAATTTACATTTTGAGTCAACTTAGCAATGATCAAGTTTTCAGTTACTATGTGATACCATTTATTCTGTAGATGCACATGATTAATATCTTAATCCCCATTTATGTAACACATCTGTAAACTTACCTATTTCACTCTGTTTCCTGACTGCTCCCTTTGGAACTTTAGAGCATGTGAATGGACCCAAGATGACACACAGAGCAATCCTGATGTGGACTCAGTTTGTGGGTTCTGGTTGTGTTGAGAATAATAGCTGTGAGTATTGATAGGTATTTTATGCTCTACTCCCTGCTAAGGAGATGGTATCACACTAAGTATGCTTTTGCTGAATGTTTTAAGTCACTAGTATGTGATCACATCACTTCTCTTTTATAAGTAGAGATCAACACTGCCTACCCTACTTTTGGGGTTTTCCAAATTTATAGAAATTATGTATGCATATACTACTTCATCAAGGATGAAATCATAACTATACTGCATGCTTCTAGGTGACAAAATCATTCCATGAAGAAGCTTTGAACATCAAAGATGGATACATAAAATGGTCTGTAAATATATTGTGCAAAGCAGATTAGGTTCCTTAATCTAAGAAAGTTTAATACCAGATATCATGATCTTTCTTGTTAGGTTATGTGGTCTGCAGTTAGGTCTGACTCATAAAGATCCAATGTACCATAGAATAAAACACTGCTCAGTCATTCACCACCCTTATAATTGTTATCATGTTTGAGTCCATTGTGGTAGCCACTGTGTCAATTCAACTTATCAAATATCTTTGTCTTTTTCACTGCTCTTTTATATTAACAAGCAGTGCAATCAAGATGCATTGATAATTATTAATGATTAAAATGAAAAAGGTTGAAACAAAGAGAAAAAGTAAGAAGGATAGTTGGAAATGTGGTTCTGGTTTTAGAAATGAGGCTGGAAATCATATGATAGAATATTGTAAAAACCAATGATTTGTTCATAACAAGTACTTTTGTTCCCCAACAAGCAGTGACTATACATGTGTGTTTCTCCAGATTGGAAGAATATAAATTAAAGTGACTGTAATTGTGGGGATAGACCACAGAGAGACTCAATATCAGCAGGTAAAACAAGGCCAGGGGTTGACTGTTGAACTGACCACGAGTTGCTTAAGTGTAAATTCAGATCAAAAATGAAGAAAATTAAAACAAGTCCATGAAAGCCAAAATATGACCTTGAGTATATCCCATCTGAATTTTGAGAGCAGTTAAGGAACAAGTTTTTTTGCATTGAATAGTAATGATAGAAGATCTGATGAGAACATGAAGAACATCATAACTGAAAAGGCAAGCATCATTAAAAAGGATGGAACTAAAGAAAAGGTCCATGTGTGTCAGAAGACAGTTTGTAACTAGCTCTTTAATCACAGAGGAGCTAAAGCAAATGGAAGAAATGATGAAGTCAAAGAGCTGCAAGGCAAAATCAACTTTAAAATGAAATGTACAAAGACCTATAATCAGAAAGAGAAAATGGAAGACCACATTTAGAATATCTTAAATTGAAAGAATCCAGGAAAGAAGTCACATCTTGAGTTGCAATATTGAAATGTTCTGTGGGCAACAAAAAAAGAATGATACAAGAAGCACCAAAAGAGGATGAAAAGAATACATAGAAAGTGTCTGCACCAAAAAGAATTAGTTGGCATACCAACAATTCAAGAAGTACATATAAGGAAGAACCAATACTACTGATGGCAGAAATTCAAGTTCCACTGAAAGTTTGGCCTAAAGCAGTGCTCTGGGAATTGATGGAATATCAATGGAAATGAAATATTTCAACAGACTGAAGAAGCACTGAAAGCAAAAAAAAAAAAAAGAAAGCACTCACTCATCTATGCCAAAAAATGTGGGAAACAACTAATTGGCCAACTGACTACAAGAGATCCATATTTATAACCATTCTAAAGAAACATGATCTAAATAAATGTTCCAATTATAGTAGAATATCAGTGATACAGCATGTACGTAAAATTTTGAGGAAGATCCTTCAACAACCTTTGCTACTGTCCATTGGCAGGTGAGATTCAAAAGAGGACATGGAACAAATCTATCATTGCTTGTGTCAGATGAATCTTGGTTGAAAGCAGAGAATATCAGAAAGGCTTTTCTTGACTATGTCAAGGCTTGTGGGTCATAACAACCTTCAATAGCCTTGTGTTGAATGGAAGTTTAGAACAGTTCATTGTGCTTCTGCAAAATTTGTATATGGACTCTAGAAATTTTTTCAAGTAGAATAAGGAAATATTGCATGGTTTAGTGTGCGCCAGGCTTAGATCTTCTCACCATGCTTATTCAATTTGTATGTGGAGCAAGTAACCAGAGAAGCTGCTAGTTTGAAGAAGAATGAGGCATCAGGATTAGAGAACTGCTTCTTAAGAACCTGTGATATGCAAATAACACAATACAACATTGCTTGCTGACAGCAGGAAGACTTAAAGCAGTTGCTGATGAAGATCAAGGATTACAACTCTGATAATATGGATCGTGGCTCAATGAAAAGTTGACTAAACTCCTCACAACTGAACCAGTAGTTAATATCAAGAGAAATGAAGAAAAGATTGAAATTGTTAAGAGCGTTTTTCTTCTTTGGCTTCACACTCAATCCTCATAGAGGCATCAGTCAAGAGACTGCTCACTTGGTCACATATACAAAGTGAGTGTATATGTGCATTAGATCTCATTCAAGTGTTGAAAAGTGAACACTTTGCAATGGCATGCTTGACTCAAGTCATGGTGTTCTTAATTGCTTCATGTGCAAGTGAAAGTTGAATAAGGAGGGCTGAAGAAAATTTGATGAGTTTGAATTATGGTGCTTGGAAGAATATTAAAAGTACCATGGCCTGCCAAAAGACAGATAATTATGTCTTGGAGGAAATCCAGACAGGTTTCTTAAAGGAAAGTGTGGCAAGACTTCATCTCAGATATTTTAGACATGTTGTCAGAAGAGACCAGTCTCTGGAGAAGGACATCATATTTGGTAAAGTAGAGGGGCAATAGGGAAAAGGCCATGGATGCATTAGATTGACTCCTCATAAGAATGGACTCCAACATGTGAATGAGGGAATGAAGCAAGAGTGAGCAGTATTTTGCTAGCATTTATACATGGTTGTTATTATGTTGGGAGCCACTTGAAAGCAGGTCAAATGGCAGGCCACTGACTTAAAGGGATATCGAAGGTGACTAATCTCCAAATTGGCAGATGAGATGGCAGGTTGCTGGATCAGGTCCCCCAAAGCAGAGATCAGATGAGGAGGAGGTGGATGCCTTGTTAGAGCTTTCAAGTATACTCTGGAGGCAGGCTATCCCTAAGAAAACCTCCCTTTCATCAGAGCAAGTGCATGCTTTCACTAAGGGTGTGGTTTAAATAAAAGTTTGTCATGAGTGAGGAGTTTGAGTCACACCCTCTTACAAGGTTATACTTCTATGTACATCTCATACAAATCCTGTCTCATTAGTATATAGAGGTTACTATTATAACATAAAATGGAGGATAGTTACACAGCATGGAGAATAATTGCATCCAAAGACAAAATGGAGGACAACCACAAAATACAGGGAACGAGATCCAGTCTGACTGATATATAGCAATAGCCACCGCAGAATGGGTGATAGTAAAAGGTTGGAGGAGATAAAGGTCAAAAATATCTAAGGAAGCATGAGTTTTGAATTGGCTGTTAAAAGGACGAAATAAATCATATCAGTGACTTCACACCACCTCCTGGTCTCTTTCCTGGTCTCTTTTCTTTCCACACTTAGATTTCTCTGGATTACTTCTACCCATCTTCCTGCAGGAATACAGCGGTCTTCCTAAAATGCAAGTCTAATCGTGTCAATTCCTGCTTGAATTCTTAAGTCACTTCTCATTATCTTCGGAATAAAATTCCATCTCCAATTTCTTTAGTCTCTTAATTATCAAGATTTATTGGGTCAAAAAATCATGCAGTAGTAAAGAATAAAAACTCTATCCATTCATGTATTTATTCAACAAGTATTGTCCCAGAGTCTACTAGATGGCACAGCTGTTCTAGTTAATATAGTTAGCAAACCAGGCAATCTCCCTACACTCGTGAAATATACATTGCAGTGTGGATAGTTGGAGCTTGAACAGATAATAAGCAAAAGCTTATTGAATATAATGTCAGATATTGATATGCAAAGAAAGGAGAAAAGAGAGAAATATGCCACAGAACTTGTAATGTTTAACACCACTTATAAGGACAGTGCTTTGAGGAAAAGCTCGAGTATGAGTGGTTTTCTTGTTTTAAAAAAAGTGAAATGTTGCTTGATGGAAAACCTCTTTCTGGAGGTTTATCTCCAGATGATATCTGTCAACATCCAAGATAGACTATGGTTTTCTTGTTTTAAAAAAAGTGAAATGTTGCTTGATGGAAAACCTCTTTCTGGAGGTTTATCTCCAGATGATATCTGTCAACATCCAAGATAGACTAAAATGTTGACTATTAGTACATTTGGAGTTCATTCCACCAGGTCAAACAGTTAATCAAACTTTCTATTCAGGAAGGTACTCAAAAGATTACGCAACAGTGTGTGACAAAAAAGACCTTATTTCCAAGAATGAAATCTGAGATTTTATAAATGTATTAAGTGTTATGGAGAGTACTTTGAAGGGGATGAAGTTTTATGGTACAAATTAATACTGAAACAAGTTCTTTTGAGCAGAGTACCCCCTTATATGATCAGGGAAGACAAAATATCTTTGAGTCACACTTGAACATGAAATAAGATCCTGAGATCTTATGGAAAGAGTCTGAAGAGAGAGAGGAAGGAGTCCTGTATGTGGTGAGAATAGGGTTCACAAAAAAAACAAAAGGTAGGAAGGGAAAACAGAGAGCTGGCTTGGATCCAGGGTTACGAGGGATTTGCTGGCCACTCTGAGAATTTTTACTTCATTCCAAGTGAGATGGTCATCCTCTTAAAAATTTGAGTGAAGGGATGACTTAGTTTGTATTTTAAAAAGGGCTCTTTACAGCTGTTAGGCAAAAAAGAGTGACTGTTGGTCAGAAGGGTAGGATCCAACGAGGGAGACCATGTTGGAATAGATTGTTTTGCCATTCTTCATTGACTGCATGCTGTGCTCATTCACCTGTGTGCTGTTAGTGCTGTCCACTCCACATGCCTTGCCTTGCACAGCCAACTCTTCTTCAACAATGGAATCCATCCTAGGTCTACATTTTGTGTCTCTGTGCCGGACTTAGGTCTATTACATTACGTGTACGCAAGATTGTGATTGTTCATTTACATGCCTATGTTCCATCCGTTCTAATATTCATATTTATTCATTTTATCTCTTAGAGAGATGCACATCTTCATAATAAAGCAATATCTTTGAGAAAAGTCACTGACACATTTTAAAGAACAAATGTATCCAATCCTAATCTGTCAAGCAGCTCACAATTTTATATTTGTCATTGATGACAGAAATTAAATATCTTTGATTTGAATATTGATTTTGCTTATCACTGAGGCAGTGCTGAATAATGAGTGCTGAGGTGAAGTAAGAATAATTCTGACTGTGATTGATGGACAATGTTATATGTTCTTTTGCCTTGGCATTAATTTTCAGTGTTGTGGCGGTTGTGAAGTTATGTAATTATATAATTGTAAAATGATATACTCATTCTTCAGTTTCTAATCAGATATGTCACCTTCTTTTATTTCAAAATTTCAATTTTCATATTATTACCTTGTCTGGATAATCTAACCATATTTATAATTGCAGAGCGGGTATACACTTTTGTTGACTATATGAATTGAATAAGCTAATGTACCAAAATGGAAAGATAAATTTGGCTTAGCCTGATCTTGGAGAGTTATTATGAAAATAATGGTATTTGATCAGTGGACTCATTCTTACATTCAGCATACATTTCTTAGTACTTACTATATAAAGATCATATGGGGGAGGTTGGAGATACAATGACAATACAATATCAGCACTAATTGGTAGTCTGATCATCAGTGCATTTCCATGGTGACTGCACAGTGCATTATGAAAACACCTGAAACAAACCAGATAGAGAAAAAAGGGTGACAAACAGGTTGTCATAGTTGTTTGTAAATAATCTGAGATGATACTGTACAGAAATCCCTGTTTCCTATAGCTGTGCATCAATGATATATGGGAATCAAAGTGTAAAAAATTTATACATGTAACAAATGTTCCCTATCCCCAATTGTGCAGACACAAATATGATAGAAACTTTATGAGATGCCATTAAAATGTCAAAGTAGTTGTGAAGGACATGAAACTATTCCTCATACAAGTCAGAAGCAAGCCTATCTCGTAGTTAGCAGTGTGCCCACTATAATTTGAACCATGGAATTCAGATAGCAGGTCCAGAGAGAAGTTGCTTTTGGGGGAGAGACGCTATAAATGTCTAAAAGTATGCAACTTTGGCAATTGTCACATTCTTATAAAAATCATGTAATACTGTTTGGAAACGGTGTAGCATTGTGGGGTGGAACAAGTGCATGGTGAGCCAGTCAGTAGCCTTAACCCGTCTGGACTCACAAGGCCAGGCTTTGCATCAGGACATAGACCCCAGCACCACCCACACTGTCAAACAGCAGATAGTGGAGTATATGACCTAATTACTGACATCCACAAAAATGTCCCAAAATTCTCTTGGGGATTTCTGCCGCTACTTGGCTACAGATGGAAGACAGACACCAGGTCATTGAAATAAAGAAGGGCTTGACTTAGAAGTCATCAAAGCAATTAAGCATGCTGTGAAAGCCATTATGCTATACTGATCCTGTCTGTGGCGGCTAAGATAATAATTAATAGGAAACCAGAAGGTGGCTGCAGCCTCTGAGAAAAAGAGCCAGAAATGCAGGACCCCTTTAAGCAAAGATATCACCTTGAGAAACTATCATATGCCTGGCTGAAGTCAAGGTGTTTTCAATAGCCTCATATATATGAAAAAGTTTGACAGTGAATAAGGAGGACTGAGGAAGAATAGATTCATTTGAATTTGGGTGTTGTGTTTTCTGTGGATTTCCAAAAGAATGAGCAGTTCTGTTTCAGAAAAAGTGAGACTGCTCCCAAGGAGCAATGATGGTGCGATATTGTCTCCGATACTTTAGATATGCTCTCAGAAAGGACATTGAATAGGGAAGACGAAAGAAGAATCAATGCATTTGAATTGTAATGGAGAGGAGCTTGCTACAAAGATAAAGCGATCTAGCTTGGAGGGAGTAGGATCAGGAAGAGCGCTCCTAATTAGAGGGCTCCTAAGCTGGCAAGGCTTCATCTTATATACTTTGGACACACTGTCAGGAGAGGCCGGTCTCAGGAGAAGGACCTCGTACTCGGTGGAGTGGGAGAGCGGCAAAAAAAGAGGAAGACCCTCTGAGAGACGGATTGATTCAGTGGCTGCCACAATGGCTCAGATATGGGAATCATTGAGAAAGTGTGCAGAACTGTGCAGTTTCTCGCTCTGTTGTGCAATGGTCGTTATGGTTTGGAACTGACTTGTGGCACATCATAATACAAGGAAGGAAGAGTCTCTGGAGAAGGCTATCATGCTTGGTAAAGTAGAGGTCAGGGAAAACAGAGAAGATCTCTGATGGGATGGATCGTGACAGATGGCGCGAACCAAGTGGCGATTGTGCACACGGTCCGAGGCGAGGCAGCATTCCTGGCCTGTAAAATCCCTGTGTCAGAACCAGCTCAGAAAGAAATCACGACAGCAGCAGCAACAGCAGCGGCGGCGGCGCTTGTTGGGCAGGGCACTGCTTCAGAGCACAAACTTCAGAGTCAGACAATCTGAGGTTCTAGTCATAAACTGGTTTTTGTTAACCAATCTAAAATCATTAAATTACTCTTTTCTATTTTGCAGGATTTCCTTGTGATAACAGTACATATTCTATCACAATTAAACAATATTTTAAAAATCTGTTCATTATATTTTGATTTCTACTTCTCAACTGTTTGCAATGTACCATTTTATAACATTTTATCTTGAGTCTGCATTCTGGGATAGGTCTACTAACTGAAAAGATTGGAGGCACAAGGCCACTCCTGGATCCTGTGGAATAGAAATCATGCACTGTGGACACTTTTGAGCAGCGTTCTGCTTTAGCATACCTGGGGTGCCCGTGAGTCAGACTAACTCAAAGATGGAGGACATCTGGTGTGGCCTGTGGGAGGCAATAAGGAGAACAGCTACTGTTTATCATTCTGCTGAGGTGGCCTTGCATTTGGCCTGCCCGGTAATTATTTCTTTAAATGCAAATAAAAGTCCTAGAGTATAATTCATGGACACATGGATTACCAAAGCAGTGGAATTCACACAACACACCTTCACACATGGAATTAGAGAATTTCCAAATATCTGTGCTTGTTTCAGTGTTTTCTGAAGTCTCTTATCAAGAGTTGTGCATCAGTCAAAGATGAAATGTTATTGATTTTTACATTAAAATAAACTAATGTCAACTAATCTCAAAATGTGAGATGTCTGGTGGGTGGAAAAATGAACTAGAAGGAAAGGTATGCAGTTCGAAACCCTAAGGCAGTCTGTGGAAGAGAGGTATGGTTGTCCGCTTCCATACAGAGGTTCATTTTTCAGAATTGAAGGGGCCAGTTCCACAACCACTTTCAGACAGAGATTATGGTAGCCATTAGAAACAAACAATGAAAGATGAATTTCAGTGCTTCTTATGAGGCAGGACCTGTGCTTATATCATCATGTTTTCTAAGTCTTCATTCTTGTCCTTGTATCTTTGCTTTCATATCTGTGAACAGCTTATTGGAACCTCTCAGTCTCAGTCATCCCCTAAAAAGGCAAGAACAACCATATTTCTTTTGCATGGCTGTTGTGACAATTAAATGAAATAAAAAATGCAAAAGGGGAGTTCTCAGTGTGGGACAGATCAATGGTTAAGGAAGCATGGTAAACATGGCAGCAAGAGCTAACTCTGCAAGAAATGGGACAAAGACAACATGTGACAGTGACATCTAAAACTTTGTGACATTGCTACTCTACACCCTACCAAACATACATCAGCGGTAAAACATTCAACTTTCCTCTAGTTCTTCAATGGTCTCTCCCCACCACTATCATGATCTCAATTCTACCTTACAAATCCAGCTAGACCAAAGCATGTATAATGGTATAGACAGGAACTAGAAATATAGGGAATCCAGGACAGATGATCCCTTCAGGGCCAATGGTGAGAGTGGTGACACTGGGAGGGGGCGGGTTAGAAATAGGGAACTGATTGCAAGGATCTACATATAACCTCCTCCCTGGGGTATGGACAACAAGGAAGTGGGTGAAGGGAGACAACAAACAGTGTAAGATGTGACAAATTAATAGTAATTTATAAATTACCGAGGGTTCATGAGAGAGGGGGGAATGTGGAGGAAGAAGACAAATGTTTTGAGAACAGTGATGGCAACAAATACATAAGTGTGTTTGGCATACAATGGGCATATGTATTGGTTGTGATGAGTTGTTTGAGCCCCCAATAAAATGATTATAAAAAAAACAAAAAACCTCTTTGATTCCACACATTTCATCCATAGACAATGTGAGCACCAGGGGACACCCGTTGTTTCTCACCAACAGGACCCTGGTTCTAGTTAGCTGATCAATTTCTTCTCATCCGTCACATCTGAGCTAACATCCCGTCCCATCTCCTCAAATATCCTTTCTTCACCCCTCTCTTCGTTCAGGTAGTCTCGGTAAGATGCTGTGCCAATGAAAATCCCCACATGGTGGTGGTTGCTATCAGATTAGTAATTGGGTGCTTATATCTCTGGATTCAATGACAACTAACAACAAAATTTCTGGCTATTCCTTTTATCTATAATTCTTTAAGATATATTGAATATAAGATGCTGTGGTCCTATGCCTGTGTCTTAGTAGGTACTCAAGAAATACTTGTTGATTTAATTACCAATCAATTCAGTTATAGAATAAATATATGAGTAGATACAAAATACATATATGATAAATTGAAAGAAAGAATAAAGGAGTGCTACAATTATGAGCCAGCGAGGCACCCCATGCCTGCTAGCGAACCAGCAGGTTATTCTGGTGTGAAAACAGAGTTTCTCTCCTGCATGTTTGCTTGCATTCACTGCAGATGAGCCATCCGATCCCAGTCTCCAGGAACCAAGTATTTCTATTTCACGATGGACAGGCGTTTAGCATTTCCTACAGGGACGTGGTATTGCCTATCCAAGGTGTCCGAATATTCTGCACAATCGTCCATGTAGATTGCAAAGTCCTGTCTCCATGCAGGGGCTCTCCAACCCAACATGTCCACACACTATTATGTGAAGGAAAGTATTTAGTCATCTATGTCAATGGTCCACGTCAGGACAGGGGGTTGGATTTCCTGGCCGTCAGAGAAGTCATGGTACAGCATGTCTGCTCAGGCAGCAGTGTGAGGCATGATAGGAGAGGACAGTGACTGGTAAATTATGTCGGTGGACTATCCTAGGACTGCTGACTCTCAAATACATCAGTTTGTGAAAATCCAATGAGAGATTGCCTGTCAAGGGAGGTTTGAACACATCCTCCTCTCACAATACGAGGGACTCTTGAGAAGAAATATAGCTGTGAAAGAGAGAACAAATTAATTTACTGTGACAGAGACTACCGGCCAAGGTGACACCTCGATGCCACTCATGGGAAGCTCATTTCAGCCTTTAGAACTAGTGTTTTCAGCAAGGGAGGCTAGTGTAGTGTGGTTTCAATTTTAGAAAAGAAGGACAAATGTTTTGTTTTGAAGCAGCCATAAAATAATAACACTAAAGACGTGGTTGTGTTTAGAAGGAAATAATTGAATATTTTGATTCCAAGTGCCAGAAAAAAACAAAACAAAAAACACAACATTATCTTTTGTCTTCTAAAGACACAGACGATGACAGGCTGCTGTTTATTGTACCATTTAGAGATTTAAATCACAAGCATATATTTTTAGCTCAGAGCTCCTTCTCTGTCTTCAACATCCCTGGAGAATTTTCACCATGAATGCTTAGGAGCCTGGGGGACAGAGTAGTTAAACTGACTAAAAGATCAGCAGTACAAAAGCACCAACTTCTCTGAGGGAAACAGACTGGGCTTTCTGCTCCCACAAAGTCTTGGAAGCTCACAAAAGTCATTCTGCCCTGTCCTTTATAGGTGGCTTTGAATTGACATCAACTCAGAGGCAATGTTTTGTTTTGTTTTTGGTGACCATTGAATAGATGAATCCTAACAACTCATTTGTGTCCACTCCCAAGGAAGACAGAGGTCAGAAAACAAGACAGGAGAGTGAATATGTGCAAAACCATTCTTCCATATTCTTCAAATTCTGTCTTAAATGCTGAAACTGTATTTAAGTAATCTTGGTGAATTCTCTGTCCTAGCTCCTCCCCTTCTAGGGTTCTATAAATATCCCCCAAAGACTGAACTCGCTGCTGACTGATGCTCAGCTTCTAAGTACCCCTTGGATGCTGAACTCTCCCCTCGCCAATGTCTGTCTCCTCTGCATTTAGCACACAGCCTCTCAAGGGTGCAGCAATGCCTCTTGGGGAGGCTGAACTGATTAGCTTCTGTTTGGTTACCTGAATGCCTCCAGCAGGCTTCTCATATTCCAGATAGCTCATAAGACAGCACATGACAGGCATATAGCTCTTTTAAAGATTTCGGACCAAGCCTAAGATCATAAGTCCCAGATAAGAAGATATTTAATGTCTTGGTAGACTATAAAGAAATTGCTTTTCCAGCATCCTGGAAAGTAGTGGGCAGATATTTATCAGACTTACCTGTGCCCCCACTGTGTTTTCTCCCTAAAAAGACATCCTCTTATCTGGGAAGAAAATGTTCTGCTGCATGCACCAGCTTTGGTGTCAAAGAAAACGGACTGTTTATTAAGCATATTATGAAGTGGAGGCCCATTGATCATAGAACTTCTTTAGGAATCCCACAGCAATGCCATAGTAGAAAACAATCACTAATTCGTAAACATTGTACCTATCAGACCTTTCAAGAATCTGCCTGGTCAGGAGAGGCTCACGCACAAGTGCACACCTCATGGTGGAGTCCAAGACATGAGAGAGGCTGTATTCTCCTTCTCTGTGCAGCAGCGTAACTTAACCTATTTTGTAACCTTGTGTAATTAAATAAGAAAAGTAAGGACCCCTTACAGTGCATGTTGGGGTGGAACTTCCTGCCTTAAATCTAGTGCTTCCCTAAATGGTTGCAAAATATAAGAAAGGGCCATACAACCACCAACTATTAAGAGTAGCTTCAAAATTCCCCACAGTACTGTGGCAACCTACACCCCCTGTGACCACGTGGGTATCTTATGCTGGATTGTTGGCACTGGTTATTGGCTTCGTCTTTGCACATTTGTGCCTTTGATCTCCTTCTGTCCTGGTGGATCTTTGTGATGTCTACTAATAAAAGTCCAACTCCTGTCAAGACCCATCTCTGAAGTCACTCCTCTATGAAGCCTTAGTTTTTCTCCTAAGTGGGTGGTTATGTCCCTCTTGGTGAGCACTTCATTGATTTTTTTTTTCATTTTTCTATATCTGCCTTTTCCTTTGTATTAGCATCATTAGTCTCTCCCCAAGTTTCAGCACACTGTCTGTTTTCTAAAGGATTCCTTTCCTACATATTCAGAGTGTAGACCAATAGCAGCTCCTTATAAACGGCAGTAGGTGTTGGTATTCCGATGGAGATTGGTTTACAAAGTCTGGGATAGGGTCAAGGAAACTGATTTTTTACCAAGCAATTCAAATAATTCTGGTGCAGGTGGAGTGAGCCCTAAATATTTCAAAAAAGTGTTAAAGGGGAGAAGAGCAGGTGGAGGTCAATGTAGAAAACAATCACCCTTTAATGAATCCTTACTTTTGTTTTTACAGTATAGAAAAAGGATCAAAGTTCAGAAGCCCTCAGTTGATGACAAAACAATCTCATAATGAGGAAAGTGCAATAAAGAAGAATTTGGCCTGGACACATGCCCTGCGCTGGACAAGACCCCTGCAGTTTGAGAACTGGTAGTGTACAACTGTTCTTAAAAGAAAAAAAATGTAATGAGCCATATTAAACCATCTCTGGTGTCTTTATGATTAGCAAGTAGGCATTTCACATTTTGATAGAGAACATTCAAAAAAGAAACAGCATCAGCCAGTCCATGAATCAGATTGTTCAATTCCAGTCTAGATTATTAAGTTGACAAAAATAACATAGGTTTAGAAAAGTGTTTAAAATGTTGGCAATAACCAGATATGTAAATCATGTTTGCAAAGACAGTATCTAATTACACTTAGGAACTTCTCTTTTAATTCTGCTTTGATTATGTGCCATTTAAAATGTAATTATTTTAAAATAAGAATCATGTTTACAATGCAAGGGGACTTTTGAAAGTTGGTGCCTTTTTTACATTAAAAATAATAAATATTTTCTAGAAATGAAAGGATTTTTCTGCAAGTTGAAGACTCACACATATAAAATCGATTATAAGTATGTCCTAGGTTTCTTTGCATCTAAAGAGCCTGTGAATAGAAATAGAAACACATTAATATTAGTGGCTCTAATTTTGCTCGTGCTTCTCCAGCTCAGAATGGAATTACAGTCTCACTCACGATAAAGTTTTCTCAAATTCTTGTGGAAGATTTCAGGAGTGCCATGTGTGCTCGGAAATAGATTCTCATTTGTTGTGCACAGATGCTGGGTTACTTGGCATCATCTGGCTACCACTGTATAGGCCAAGTTTCTATCATCTCTTGTCAGTTATCACTAAGTACCTTCTTGTCCCCACAGACTATAAATTTGTTATCTCCTTCCACAGTCAAGTTATTGAAATCAAGTAGCAAGTTATTGAAATCAAGTTGCAAAAGCTCTACAATGTTCTTTTGCAAAGTGAAAATAATTGGCTCTGTCTCCTTTAGACTAAACAACATTAGCGAATACCTTGAAGATTCAACTTAAAATGAATGCTTTACAAAGTGCCAGCCCTTTATGCTTACAAAGGCTTTAATTTTCATGAAATGCAGATATCAAACCAAAGGGGACTCAACCAAGAAACTTGTATGAATTATACCTCCACCCCCTTCTCTGTTAATATTGATATGTTCTATGTCCACTATTGCATCAAGCTCTCATTACTCAAGTGAATGAGCTTCGTGTAATCTTGCATTGTCATCTATGTCTAATTTTATTTATAATATAATAAAACTCACTGTGTTTAAGAAACAGTTACTTTTATTCATTGCTACTGAGGATGTATTATAGTCTGTGAATGATAGAAAAAAGTTTGCCTGTTTCTCAAATAATTAAACCTAAAACTACAATATGACCCACCATTCCCATAGGAAGTATTTAATAAAAAGAATTGGTGGCAAACATACCAATGTCCATGATAGCACTATTTGCAATAGTCTCAATTTACTGAATGTAAATCAACTAATGAAAGTATAAAATATGGTACATGCACACAAGGGAATATTGCCTGGTCACACGGAAGAATGAAATCCTTACAGGTACTACAATATTATGAACCTGGGAAACATTATGCTAAGTGAAATGAGTCTCACAACAAAGAACAAGTACTATATAGATGTGCATATATGCAAAATATAGGATGTGAAAATATAGGATTGCTGAATATATTTGGGGGCGCTTCAAAAGTTCATGGAAAATGAAATGAAATGAAAATGGCCTTTTCCCACAATCTTTTTGAAGTTCTCCCTTCCTGAGACCAAATGTACGAGGCTCCTGACTAATAAGAGTGGTTCCTAGTTTGCTCCTACTTGCTCTGCGTAGAAGGGAATTGCAGTCTGACATTACATTTTCTCCAATACTTCTGGAAGATTTCAGACAAGTTACCACAGACAGTTGACCAGAGACAGGCCAGAAGGGAGGAAACAGAGGGACATCCTTCTGAGGGGTCACCGAACTTAGATAAAAGGTGATGGGAAAATTTGGAATTTGATACGGGGGATGGTTACATAAGCATAGTGATAGATTTAATTAATATGACTGCATGAAGAATGTTGATATGGCATATGTTTTATTGTGTGAAGATTTGTCAAAATAAAGAAACAATGTGTTTTTTAAAAATAATAATTTTATTTTTCTAGTGAGATATGCTTAAATGTGGAAATGTGTTATATTATATAAAATATAGGTATTATGCACATAAGAAACTAGAGATTTTTCATTAACATAAGAAATAAAACAGGGCTGAACCCCGGTGGCAAGGTGGTTGTACTCGGGACTGCGGCCCACTGGAATGGAGGTTCGATTCCAGCTCCACGGAGCAAAGGCTGGGCCTCCTACTCCCACCACCTGAGGGCAGTGATGCCCCCCCCCAAAAAAAAAAGAAAGAAAGAAAACAAGTCACTAGTAACTTGGTAAACACATAAGTTAAAGTGGCAATGCCAAAAATAAACACATTTTAAAAAATTTAACTATAAATGGTATAAATATTATCTGAACTGTGGCATGAACTGTGTTTATAATTTCAAAAACTAACTACTTAAAGATAAATACTTGATCAAAATGATAGCTACCAACCCTTAATTGCTTACTATATAGGAATTGAGATGAATGAACTCATTTAGTCTGCCCTCTGAGGTAGGCATTCCTGGAACCATTAGGACACTTGTGATCTGTGCAGTCTTATGGAAATCACTAAGTATAAGTTCCATTTTAATTTGAGAAGCCTGAGGCACAGATCTTTGAATAACACTAGATTCATACACTAGCAAGTGGCAGAGCCACAACTCAAATGAAGTCTTTGGTTCTAGTGCCTCTTCTACGCCTCTGACATCAGAAGATTCTTCATACCTCAGGCTGCTGTGCAGAAATAAGAGGGAAGGCTGGAGCGGATGAGAACACCTCCCTGTTTCAGCACACACACATCACGATTTCAGCTAAGCCCCACTCCTCTCCATCATCTCCATGACAGAGAGATATTTTTCATAATACTTTCCTGGTTTCTTTTCCTATGGTAAAACTGACAGGCAAGTGGATTTCCCATTGCATGTGATTAAGCCAAAAGATGGTTTAGGAAGGTCATGTATTCCAAGTCTTCTTCACATAATTAAGTCATTGTTTGTCTCTGTAAGAATATGGGTCAGCGAATCTAGGTTTTAGCAAGCAAACCCCAACCTAGAATTCCACTCCAAGGCTGTCGAGATTATGGGTTATGACTGCAGGTATTGGGTCTGACAGGTATAATTTGAATACTAATCTTTCCCACCTTTAGATGGTGTTCTTGATGGTATTTGAGGTTTAAACTTGGACCCTACATTTCCAATACTGTGTCTAATAAAAATATGCACAATTCATCACAGTCATCAAATGAACAAACAATTAGGTGAAAGAAAATGGCTACTCTTTTGAACACCTGTTTTCCCAAAGGCAACTTACAAAGTGTTCAATGAGAGCTAGGACTTTCCATTATTTTTCTGCATTAATTCCAAGTTTCATGTCTGAGGACTTGGTGCTTTAAGAGTAGGAAAAGAAATAAACAAGTTAAGTGGTGATATTAATCACTGAAGGCCATTGACAAAATTCTTTTGATTTATCACTTGAAAATTATAATCAGAGTACTATACAACAATGGTTAGGTAAACTGTTAAAGTTACATTCCTCTTCAATGTGTCAGGATTAAAAGCAGAGGTTTTGCAGAGTTGGCAAAGACACCTGGGAATTGATATTCAGGTGCTGACCAATTACTTTATTATCCTAAAAACTGAGATGACTTTTGTTAACAGAATACATTATCTCTTGAGCACTAGCCTTGATGAAGTAATTTTGTGTGGAAAGGTACTTGTTATTTCCTTATTGGGAAGGCATTTGATAAAAGGCATATTGTACACAAAATGCAATTACAGGGTGCATTGTTTTCCTATTCTTTCATATATTTATCGTTATGAAGCCTAGATTTTTGACTGCTTCAATATTAGATCCATGGGACTTAACATTATTGAGGACTCATCCCAGTGTTTTACAGAAAGTAGATACTCAATAAATGCTTTCTCAAAAAGCAAATAAATAATCGAGTATATAGCAGCAAACAAGTTTATTGTACTCAACTTCATAAGATCCCATATACAATCAGTCTCCCAAATGGCAGCCACTGGAAAGGAAAAAAAAATAGATTGAATCATAGTGTCAGTTTAATGACCCCAGCTTCATCAGTTCAGGCTCTCTCCAGGTTTCCAAAGGAGAGCAAGGAGATGAAATGTTGCTTCGTCTCCTCTATGGAGTACCTCACAATTTCCCGAAGCGAACTTCAGGAGGGTTCACGGCTGCTCCCATTAAATATACAAAGATTTCCTAAAAGTAAACTTAAAGGGGTAATGCTCATGGGACTAAGACTAGCATCAAATTCCAAAAGCCTATGTCCCAGTACGGATCAGCCATTCGTGAAGAATTTCTTGAATGATTTAGTCTCAAACTTTCACATGAAGCTACTACTGAATGTGAAGCCATGTTCCAGGTGAACATCTGATGGTGGCTCAGACTATTCCATAACCAAGGAAACATCAAGTGGTCCATAATTGGATGACTCAGAATATTAATTATACTTAGCAAAACTAATTTCAGTACATGGGTACCTTCTCTTTCATTTGTCAACATTTAGCATTTGTGAAACTTCAGTTTGTCTTACAGTAAATGTTTTCATTGCCTCTAGAACATAAAAAAGTCATGGGAAATTAGAGAGAAAAAAACACTCTTCAATATAAGTTGTAATTTGATAGTAAAAACAAAAATACACATTTAGTTATTTCAATAAAAATAAATCTATAAAAGTTAACTTCAGGATCTAGTAAAATAAGAATAAAGAAATGCAAAAATCTCTAAATGCATCGTGAGATAAAATCTGGAGGGAGCCTTTATCATTTTCTGAGAAATGTCACATAATGGACAATAGCTTATAACAGAGAAAAGAAATAACTTCTCATAAAATCTAATGAGATAAAATCAAATTTATGTAATTCCTCCTATTAAATTAAATAAGTGACTAGAGGCAAATGAGATTAAAAAGTCCTGATACTTGGAAAATCTTTACTAATCTACCTGAATAGAGTAATATAAATATTATGAAATATACAAATATAGGAAAGTAGATAGAAAAGTATATATAAATATCTTATTCTGATATTAAGAAATAGTTTATTTTTCTAAATAGATGAAATATTTAAAATAACTTTTTATTATTGTTTTGTTGTTGTTCGATGATGTTGTGCAGGTGTCAACTCAGACAGACAACAGGTGGAATGCCACCCTGACCTGCACCATTAGTCTCTCACTGTGGCAGGCATGCTGTCACTTCCTCTTGTTCAAGACCTTCCTTTCACCAGGGATTAGTCTCCCCTGACATCATGACCACTGTCCTGATCCATCTACCAGTCCCACATGAACACAGTGAAGTGCTCTGGGGTTCACATTTTCTCAAAACTCTCATATTTGCTATGATCCACAGATTGGAACCCTTTTGCAGAATTAATAAGGCACTACTAAACATTTTTCCTGATATTCCTAGCTTTCAGCCAAGATCCAGTAGACATGAGCAATGATCTTTCTTAGTCCACATCTTCTGAATCCAGTTCGAACCTTGGGGAGCTTCCTGTGAGTGTACCACTGCAAAATTTGCTGGCGGATCTTTAGGGGAAAAAGGTTTTATCATGTGATCTCAATTATATTACTCTATAATTTGAGTATTCTGTTGAGTTATCTTTCTTTGGAATGTATCAAATATGGATCTCTTCCAATCAGTTGGTCAAATATCTGTAACCCAAATTTCTTGGTAGAGATTACTTCGATGCTTCATCAGCTTGTTGAAACATTTTAATTTTTATTCTATATATGGCTGGAGTCTTGCTTTCAGCTGTTATTTCTTCTTTTTAAGTCATTTTATTGGCGGCTCTTACAACTCTTATCAGAATCCATACACACATGCATTGTGTCAAGCACATTTGTCTATGTGTTGGTCTCATTATTCTCAAAACATTTGCTTTCTACTTGAGCCCCTGAGATCAGCAACTCCATTGTTTCAGCCCCCTCAGTGCTGCTTGGACTTCTTCTTTTAGCACCATTGGTCCTTACTCATATGCTCCCTTTTAAAATAGTGAAATCGACTAGTTTTTAATACAGTGACTGTATTATTTCGATCTTTTGATGGCTGCTGCATCATTCCATATTATCCCCATAGAATCTCTCAATATTGCAATTTGTGGTTCGTGTTGTTTCGTGAGTTCTTTCAGCTTATGATACACTCAGCATGTTCTTCCCTTTTGGTGACTCAAACTTTGCTCATTTTATTTGAATATTTGACTTTATCTTCTTGCTCTGTCCTTTGAAAATTTCTGTTCAGTGCTCTGACACCATCGCTTCTTCCATTTGCTATAACTACTCCACAACTAAGAAGAGCAAGTTTAAGAGTTTCTTCTGACTTCATCCACTTTGGTCTTTTTCTTCTTTCCTGTCTCAAATGTTCTTTTGCTTTCTTCGAGACTGATATTCTTGATGCCCTCGAGCAGTGCATCAGACCTTATGTGATAGTGTCCCATGCATCAAGTCTGTTCTTGAATTTCAAATGAGATATACTCAAGGCCACATTTTGGGTCTTATGGGCGTGTTTTAATTTTCTTTACCTTCCACCTGGACAGATGTATGTCTGTGACATAATCAGACCCTGTGCGTTGTTTTCACTGCTGATACGTAGCTTCCCCTCATCTCTCTCCACAGATGTCTCCAGTTAATTTTGATGCATTCTATCTGGTGTCCATATGTAGTCACCATTTCTCATTTTGGAGAAGAGGTATTTGCAATGAAGTTATTGGTCTTGCAAAATCCTGTCATGCTATCTCCAGCTTTCTATCACCAAGACCAAATTTCCCAAGTATGATTCCTTCCTCTGGTTTTCCAACTTTTGCATTCCAATTATTAATAGCTACTAGTGCATCTTGATGGTATCTTTGATCAATTTCAGATTGAAGAGGTTGGTAAAATTCTTCAACTTCTTTTTCACTAGCTCTACTGGTTTGTGTTTAATTTGAACAGCAGTGTTATTGACTGGGTTTTCTTGTACTTGTTCATGGACAACATTGTACTGCAAGATAGATTTTTAAATGTCCTTTTTGGCAATGAGAGCAAAACTATTTCTTTAGTCTGTCATTGTTGGCATAGTAAGCCATATTATATTCTGATTCAAAAAGTCTAATATTAGTTCATTTCCTTTCACTAACACCTAAAATATCAAACTGTATGCATTCCATTTTTTGTAATGATTTCCAATTTTCCAAGATTCATACTTTTTATAATCCAAGTTCCAATCAGTAATTTATCTTTGTAGCTGTTTCTTCTCCTTTTGAGTTCTGCTCTATCAGCAAATGAAGGTGTTGAAGGATTTACTTCTATAATCTTTACCCAATTTTCATCAGTCTGACTGACTCTTCTCTGAGAAGACAGCTCTTCCTCAGACACATATCAAGTGCCTTCCAACCTCGTCTTCTGTCTCCATCTCTGACGGTGTTCTGGTTCTTTCCATGAAGTTTTCAGGAGCTGGCAATGTTTTGATGCTACTCAAAGAGTATGCACTGAGTGATTTCTCTGAA
Organism: Nesogale talazaci; assembly: GCA_004026705.1. Classification (NCBI taxonomy): domain Eukaryota; kingdom Metazoa; phylum Chordata; class Mammalia; order Afrosoricida; family Tenrecidae; genus Nesogale; species Nesogale talazaci. The sequence continues at coordinate 26,282 of PVJH01024726.1, forward strand.
GTGGACATCCTATTCCTAATTCACAATATGACCTTCTAGAATATTTCACCGTATGTGTGGGTATTTGAAATATGTGACATGACTTTCAGCTTCACAGCAACATATAATCCCCCACAATATGGCACACTGACAGACAATGGTGGCATATTATATTAGTATTATAAAGAAAAACTTAATAAATTATAAGACTTATAGAATCACTTTTATAATTTCAATTTCTCTTTATCATTTTTAAACATCCATGTATCAAATAGAAAATAAAATCCAAAGTCCAGAACACATAGAAAAACTACAGTAGGCAAAAGAACCTAGTACAAAAACAGTCTCTAATAAAAAAAAGAATAAATTGATTAATCATTTCAAAATTTGAAAAGAAAAACTAACTATTGTAGGAAGGAGATCTTTTTAAGAATTTCAATTAATGAATTAGAAAAAGGATTAAAGTATATATTAACTCTGTTAATAACTAGAACCTCAAATAAAAGAAAAATACCAAATGGAAAAAGCATTTACCCTAATACAGATAAAAGGGGAAATATTTTTCATTTCTAATGTTGGCTTTGAAATGGGTCAACAATCTAATAAAGACCTGAATATAAAGAAAAAACAGCAATTATGTGTTCGCAAAATTGTAAAACAAGTACTTAGTTTTACTCGAGTAACACAATTTAGAAAAAAATATTACCAGGAGAGTTACAGAACTTATTTACATATATTTATCAATTAAAGAAATAGAAAATATCTAAAAGGTTAAACCTGATATTGTCTCAAACCCCTCGTATTTTAAAATTCAAGCAGCAGATTTTCTTGAGACTACTGAATTTTACTTGATACATCAACTAGATTTGTCACGGTCCATCGTCCCTTGCATTGTTTGATCTTGATCTCTATTCTGGCCCTAGCCTCTTACCGGCTGTGCTCCCTCTCACAACTCATAGAGGCTATGTATTTCCATGTTCACAAGTCAGCAGCATCTTGTGTTCTCTTTTTTATACACAGAGCATCAACGGAACTAGCACATTTGTTAGATCTACTTTACAATATATGATTTCTCTGAAGTCTCTCCGTTCCTCAGCTCCTCAAGCAGATCGTCCTGCTCAAGGGAGGTAGTATCTCTCATTTGGGCCATCTCGCCCTTTCGTCAATGAATCTTCTCCCTGAAATCTTTCTCAAAACAACAGCTGCAACAAAATGCTGAAAGCTAGGCAGCTCAGTCCATGTCACGCCTCTGCTCACCTCCCATGTATTTACTCAATATAAAGCTCTCATCCATAAGAGTTCAGTGATCTCCTCTAACTCTGTCCCTGGTTTTCCTCCAAGGCGTTGACGCTCCTTGTGCACATCCCTGAACCAGCTCACTCTTTCTCTTCATGCTCACAAGCTCTTGTCTTTGGGTCTTTCCACTTGCTCCCTTACCCTAGAATGCCTCCCCCATAAAATCATGTAGTACACTTTATCACCAACTTCATTCACATGTCACCTTCCCAGAAAGGTAGTTTTTAATTTCTTGTTCTACTGACAGCATGCCACAAATTATAACAACATATATTTATTATCAGAATGAACTGAAAATAAATAAATAAAATGATCATTCATTGTGAACAATGCAAAAAATGTGAGTGAACAATGTATGTGCAAAGTGTGGAATCAGAACCTAGACTGCTAGGTAAACTGGTACTGAAAACACAATGGTGTGGGTTTGGGTTTTTATCACATGTATCTCTTTGTAGAATCTGAATCCTGCATTTTACTACTCCCTTGACATCGAGCTCTCTGAACTTGAACCAGTAATCTTCCATATTGTCTGTCAATCAGCAGCCTGCTATCTTACATGCCAGGCTAGATTCTAATCACTTCTCTTAAAACATATATTATTGTAGCAGTTTATGGGCACATAATATACATATTATGCAATTCAATAGTTCAATACTTCAATCCCATCAATGCAAGGCATATGAAAAAATGAGACACTTTCATGAAACATGAGGGATAGGCTAGTGTACAGATGCCAAAATTACCAGTGGTGATCAGAAGGAAGGCAGAAGGAAGGGAGAGGGGGGCACTAATTGCTTAGAGTACATGGAGCTTCTTTTTAGGATAAAGAGAATGTTTAGAAATGGGTAATGGTGGCGTAAGTAGTTGAGTGTTGGACTGCGGCCCACGGGCTTGGCAGTTCAAATCCAGTGGCAGCTCTCAGGAGCAGTACTGGGTAGCACCCACGACCACCAGAGGCAGTGATGCCCCCCTCCGAAACAAAACAAAACAAAACAAAAACCCAAAGATTCTGAAAGGTATGCATATTCTTAAAATTACATGCAGAAAATAAAAAGAAAATAATAAACCTGAAATAAAACACTATTTTGATGCTAAATATGTTTCTCAGTGTATGGCAAGAAAAGAGGCATTAAATTGCATTTTATATCATGTAAAAATTATACATTTATTATATCACAGCTCTGTAGATATGAAGCCTATTTGTACTCAGTTAATTCCCCTGTTCCAGATCTCATGAGAATAATATGTCAGCTTGACTGTGTTCTTCTCTGAGGACTTAGAGAAAATAATAGGGAAGATTAAGGAAAGCACAAAGATAAAAATTTTTTTAGATAAAAAAAATGAGGAAACAATAGCATAATAAATTGAAGGAACAATAACAAGTAGACAACTAGAGACCATTTTAAAACAGCAAATGTGAATACAGGAGGTAATGCATTAGAATGGTAAATGAGAAGTGAATCAAGGGAGGACAAAATTAATGAATCTGATGACACCTTTAAATAACATACTAGAGAGACTTTCCAAAGAAGAATCAAAAGCAAAAGGAAAAGAAAATACAATGAAAAAGAAGAAAGTCTAAGAATTACAAGGGGCATCAAGAATTATAATTGAATGTATGTATTGATTGTCATAGGAGTTGTATGAATCCCCAATAAAATGATTTATAAAATGAAAAAATAATTGCAATTGGCATGTGACTGGAATTTCAGCACACGTAGAGACCAAACCTACACAAAGAGGGAAAATACAACAACAGTAACAACAAAACACACACAAAATAATAGCAAATAAAATACTGAGACTATTGCTAAAGATTTCTTGAAAGAAAATTTCTCTAACATAAAAGATGAGAATGGGGGCTGAGCCCCGGTGGTGTAGTGGTTGTGAGTGGGACTGCGGCCCACTGGGATGGAGGCTCAATTCCAGAAGCGGCTCTATGGGAGCAAAGGCTGGACCTCCTACTCCCACCACCAGAGGGCAGTGATGCCCCTCCCCCCAAAAAGATGAGAATGAATGCATTCAAAAAAGCTCAACAAAACCCAAACAGTATAGACCCTAAGAGACGACCAAAACATATCGTAAACTTTCCAAAACCAAGACAAAGAAGGAACTCTGAAAGAAGCTCAGGGGAAAAAAAGCTACTTACAAAGGTTAACCAATGAAATTGTTCTTATATTTCATCAACAAATCACACGGTTAAGAAAATAATGGACTACATATATAAGACTTTATATATATAAAAAAACATTCCCCACTAAGAGTTATTTATTTAGAAAATTATCCCCCAAATAATATTGTGAAATGAGAACATTTCAGAGAAATAGAAAGAGTAAAATCTAGACCAGTCTTACACATGAAGCACACACAGACACACAAATGCTAAAGAAAAGTCTTTGGAGACAAGTAACAATGGACAATGGTTTAGATACACAACATCATCTGATACACACAAATCAACTCAGAAAATTGATAAACCTCTACAAAAAAACTCTGAAAAATGACTTTTTAAATCTCAGTGAATTTGAAAACAATAGCAATAAAGAAAGGGTAAGAAAATATGTTAAAAAATTAACTCAGCAGAGACAAACAATGAAACAAAGAAACTATCTACAATGCATGCAAACATAAGCCTAGAGCAAAGTGACAGCATCAAATATACACTTATCGACAGATATTTAAAAGTAAATAAGCTAAATGCAATAGTTATGAATTAGAGAGCAACAGAACAAATGATAATGTATGGCCTATTGATAATCTGTATATAAAAGCTACATCTTATACATAAAGAGAAAAGTAACTTAAAATTAGAGTGTGGACAAATATGTATCGAATAACGGTTGTCAAAAAAGTAGGAGCAATAATCATGATATAAGATGAAATAGTTTTAAGGCAAAATTCACCATAAAATTTAGGAAGGACACTATAGGGCAAATCTATAAAATAGAAATCTTTAATTAAAAAAACTCAGTAAACTTAAAATATGAAAATTCTACAAACTATATTTTCAAATAAAATGATATAAAGTTAAAAAATCAACAACAGGAAAATAAAGAGAAAAAAATCAAATGTATGGAAAAATAAGAACTAGTTTAAAAGCTGTACTATTTAAAAAATAAATAAAACAATTTCTTGAATCATAGAAGAATGAAAAAAAAGATACTAAGATCTTTGGGACATAGCAAAAGACAGAGTAAGAGGACATTTAAAGCAATAGGTGCACACATAAAAAATAGGGCAAATAAATGCACTAACTTCTCCAACAATTATGAAAGTAGCTTTTATAAAAGTCTAGTCACAAAAAGGAAAATGATAAAGATTCAATTGAAAATAAGTGAAAGATAATAGAAAAAAGCTAGAAGTAACCAACAAGATTAAAATTGGTTCTTTAAAAGGATTAATAAAACTGACCGACATTTGACAAGTATAATACACAAGAGAAACTTGAATGAGAAATAGCATGAATAAGAAATGAAGTAGTTGAGAATCAACTGAATGAAACAAAAAGGATAACAGCAGAATATTATAATAAAGTGAACACCAGTCAACTTGAAAACCTGGAAGTAAAGGGCAAATTTCTAGATGCACAGTCAGAATTGGACAACAGGTTGATGCGTGGAAGCAATTAGTCCAAGGAAGAAGAGAGCATTAATACGCATGATAAGAAGATCCAAAAGAATCCCTTTACGTGGTGCTCAACTACCATTACCATCTGTTCTGAAAGGGATCAAGTTAGAAGATCCTGTATAGAGTTTAATACAAGTGTGGAAAAAAACAAAATAATTATATATATATATATATGTATATATAGACAAAGAAAGACTGGTAGACCCCCCCTAAGACTTATGCCCCAAGTCACTCTTTATATCTGGAACACAATTCTCTCCCATACTCACTTTTAAGTGAAATATTAGACTTGTTTATACAGGGAACAAGAACTCTAGGGAGGTGTGTACTCGTTGAAACAGACAACTATTTGAGATTAAAGGGCAGCATTTACCCAAGGACAAAGTTCCAAAAGCTTGAGATAAGAAATGAATGGACAGGAAATAGAGAGAATGTTGTGGAGATTGCAGTCAATGACAGATGGAATGTGTGCAAATTGTTGAGTGGAACATAGATCTGTTCTGTAAATTTTTATCCAATTTCACAATAATAGATTTAAATACAAAATAGAACTCAAATATATATATATATATATATATATATGCATGTAAGCTAATTGTTTAAAAAAAACTTCATGGAAAAGTTACTTAAGCACCTAATAAACAACAACAAAAACAATGTAATAAAAAATAAAACAATTTAATAAATAAGAGCAAAAATTTCTGACCGACTGCTTCACTGGATAATTGTACCAAACATTCAGGAAGAGGTCACACCAATTCTACTCAAGCTCTTCCAAAACATATGAAAACTGAAATACTTCCAAAATCTCTCTATGAAACAAAATTTGATAGAGCCATCACTAAAAAGGAAAACTATAGAGAAATACTCTTCACGAACTTGGATGCGAACATTTTTAACAAAATCCTAGCCAACAGAGTCCATTGCCATATGAAAATAATAATAATAACCCATTAAGATGTAATGAGATTTGCAACAGATACCTAAGAATTTGTTCAAGATTAGAAAAACAATGTGATTCACCATAAATAAAATAAAGTAGAATAATTATATCAATCAGTGCTAAACAGGCATTAGACAAAATGCAACATTCCTTCATGATAAAATATGAAAGGAGGGAATAAGGGTATATGTTTAAAAACAATTGCCACTATCATTATCAATTGAGAGAGACTAAGAACTTTGCCATTGCAATTGAGTACTCTTTACCAGTTCAATACTGTTCTAACCTAAAGAAGCTGAAAGAGAAGGCATACAAATTGACTAAAAAAAAAGAAACCCACTAACTTCTATTTTTAGATTAAATGGTGCCATATATATGAGCTCATACACACCAATAAGAATACTGAAATTAGGGGCTGAGCCCCGGTGGCGTAGTGGTTGTGCGCGGGACTGCAGCCCACTGGGACGGAGGTTCAATTCCAGCAGTGGGGCTGGACCTCCTACTCCC
>PVJH01024727.1:0-32689 GCA_004026705.1 Nesogale talazaci
TAAAAGGCCACAGTTCCCTTTGGGGAAGGCTAGAAGAAAGACTAACAGCATAAATCTTCAGTAATGTGGCAGGTTCCTTCTTCCAAGGGACCCGGCCTTCCCCTCATTCAAGTGGTTGTGGGTCTGTAAACGCTCAGGTCTGGGAACTGGTTGAATGATCATGACTGCCTATCCCTCTGTTCACCTGATTCAGCATTCTTCTGCCTGTATAGGTCACGTAAATAATTAGTATGTTTCCCATCTATTTCACTCCTAGGTACACCATTACTACGTAGCCAATGCCATAATTCCACATGAGACAGGCTGCTTTGATTACCACGAAAGCCTTGCTGTCTATTATAATCATGTCCACCCTGTCTCTGTTGATTCATTGCTGACACTTGCCCTCTGTTACCACGGAGTCCAATCAGCCCCATCGTGGGCAAATGTTGGAGTTCACTTAAGGCAGTTCCCACAGTTAATCCTGGTGCATGCAACATAGCAATTATAGGAGTTTTCAAAGATGCTGGGTCCCACCTCACAAACTTATTCCTTATGGCTGTAGTGAAGAATATGTCTTCAGGACACCCCCTTTTGGGGTCTATGTGAGTGTCCTGATAGATCCATTCCACCGTACCAATTTCCCTCAGCTTTTGATTGCCTTCTTCTGCAGTGTGCCAAGGTAGGTCAGGCACCTCAAGTTGGTCTAACCTAGGCCTTCTGGCAGCCCATGCCTCAATGAACCATCCAAATAAGGAGTTGGTTCCTCTCTTAGCCTCCCTCACTGAGACATTGAAAGAAGAGTCTGTGCTTAGGGGGTCTCATATCCAGAAACTCAGATTGATCTAATATTACATTTCTTGCACCGGTATCCCACACCCTCAGTAACCATTCCCAGGGACACTCCCCATACTTTTGCTTGTATGTATTCGAGAGCTGGAGCAGTTCTTGGTGAATATAGCATACTTCTTCTTGAGTAATCACCTCGACCTCACCCTTAGGAGCATTCCTTGCCTTAATTTTAGTTACAGGTCTAGCAGAAACTATCAATGGTGAGGGTGTTTCCTGGGTGTTCTCAGCACTGTCTTGTAAGTCATCTCCCTCAGACAATGGTAGAGATGCAGCCCCATCTGTCATTTCACCTTGAGTCGGCTGGTTGATCTGCTCAGGTGTGGGTTGTTTTGTTGATAGTAGACTACTATCTTCAGCTGGGAGGGGTAGATCTATTAACTGGGCTGGTTCAATTGTTTCTAATGGTGGCATAATATCTCCTCTTCTGGATCATCAGCCCATATATTCCCACCCCATGTTTCAGGGTCCCAATTTTTTCCTATTAATGCCCTCACTTTGGCTTCAGACACTGCTCTGTATCTGCCATTTAGCTGACGTTGTAATTCAGCCATTTGCATAATGAGACTTTGTACCTGGTTCTCAGCAATATTCGCTCTTTTATTACAGGCAAGAAGGCTCTCCTTTGTAGCACAGACAGAACCCTTTATGTCTGTGAGACGGCACTTAAGGCATGCTTCTGAGGCTCTGAAGCAATCCCCATCCCTTGTAAAGAGGACCAGCCAACCAGCTTCCTTATACTTGGCATCTTGACAAAACTGCTGAAACATATGCTCTCCCAGAGCCTCTCCTGTTATCAGCATCCCATCCATCGGTGCTCCTACTTTAGGTATTAGCTTTGCTATTTCACACCATGGACTAGCAGGATTGGCAAAATTACCCATGGCTTTAGGTCTAGAATTAGCATCACCAGTGCTTTTAAGACTAATCAGATTGGAGAACCAATCAAAGAAACCCATATTTATGATTTTATTTCTCTAGAAGAATTCCCGGTACCACTTGTGTCAGGCAGGGTTCTCTTAGAGAAATAAAATCAGGACACCAGTAGTTCTTTTCATATATTTATATATAGAGAAAGGTATATCAGATAAGAAAGAAACAGTTAACTATCTGTAAAGCAGTACAGATTGCTCCGTGCAACTCACTTGCGTGAGACAGCTAGAAGACGGGCAGTCCTTCAAGTCTTGAGGGCCGCTGAGTAGTCCTCTGTAGAGCAATTCAGGCTATCTGGTCACAGGCAGCAAACAGCAGACCAGGTCTCCAACAGTCAGCCAGATGACAGAGTCCAACAGTCCCCAGCTCAAGAGATGTATATCCCAGGAGCGTGGCAAAGTAGGACTTGAAGGAACCTCAACTCACAGCTCCACGATCCACAATTAGGTGTCTAAAGGATGGTGTTGCTTGGAAGTCGGGGCACAGGATGAACAAGGCAGCTCTCTAGTCCGAAGATCCAGAAGCAAAAGAGAGGGCGGGACTCGCTGAGCCCTTCCTATCTCTGCCCTTCAATTCATCCCATGTGTTCATTGGCCATGCCGTCACAACATACCCACCAAACTTCTGTGGCCATGTTGGCATAACAAACCTACCCATCACACCGAACAAAGGTGGAACATGATGGTGAGACAAGAGAAAATTGAAGGGAAAGGACCATGAGGCAAAGGACATTTACAGAGGTCTAAATACAGGCATGTATAAATGTAAATATATATTCATGTATATATATATAAAGACAGAGGAATAAAACTATATACTTATATCTATATTTTAGGAATTAAGGTTGCAGGTGGACATTGGGCATCAACTCAATGCTCCCTTAACACAAGAACACTTTGCTAATAATCTGACATTCTATAATGCTTACTTTCCCAACACATTGTTGAAGAGAAAATGGGTGCATCAGCAAATGTGGTGAAGATAGCTGATGGTGCCCAGATATCTGGGGTCTGTAAGTCTTGAAGATAAATAAGCCGTCATCTAGCTGAGAAGCAACTATGCTCACATGGAAGAAGCACACCAGCTTGTATGATCATGAGGTGTTTATGGGATCATGTATCAGGCATCTAAGACCCAGAACAAAATCATATTCAATGTGAATGGGGTTGGAGATGGGGTAAGAGTGTGGACTTAAAACCCAAAGTTCATCTGTAGATACTTGAATATCTCCAATTATGAGCCAGTCAGGGTTAAAATGACCAGACATCCCACTTTTTAACAACTTAACAACATCCCGCAGAGTTTTAAAATTAAAATCAATATATTATAATACCATTTTGGGTTCTATGAAAAATTTTGTTGCTCCATATAGACCAAATTTTTAATCAAGACTCCCTCTCCTTCCCCCAGTCAATGGTATCCCGCTTAAAATCTGTTCACTTTTGAGGGTGCACTATCCTCAAATTCTTTAATGTTTCTTCACCGCCACTGTTATAAGTTCAATTCTGCCTTAAAATTTGGATTATACTAGACCATGCACATGGCTGCAGATCCTAATCCACAGGGCAGGGAATCCAGGACATATAAATCCCTCGGGACCAACAATAAGACTAGAAATACCAGGAGGCTAAGGGGAAGGTTGGGAGAAAAAGGAGGAATTGATCACAAGGTCAAACTATAACCCCCTCTCAGGGGGAGGAACAACAGAAAAGTAGTGTGTGATGGGCAGCAGAGGATGACAAAAGATGTGAAAATAATAAGCTATTGTCAAAGGTTCATGAAGGAGGGTGGGAGGGTGTGGGAGTGAGGAGAGAAATGAGGAGCTAATATCCAGGTGTCCGGTAGAAAGAAAACACTTTGAAAATGATGATGGTAGCAAATGTACAAATGTACTTGCTATAACGGATGGATATATGGATTGTGATGGGAGATGTAAGAGGCCCCAATTAAAGTATTTAATTAAAAAAAAGGAAGCACATCACTGTCCTTTGGTTCTTTAATATTTCCTCCCTTTACTGTTAGGGTGCCTATTTGTTTTACTTCAGTAGTCACCTTAGAGTCACATATGTCCATTTGAATATTTAAGATTGTTCAGTATGTAAAAGCCAAGATAGGCAACCTTTCAGAAATGGTAAAAGAAGAAATGGTTCCCTGAGGCATGGGCAATGGGGGGATAGGCAGACAATGGGAGGCTGACAGCACTGATTGCTGTATAACCCCTCTCGAGGGGAATGAACAACAGAATTGCATGTGAATGGATATATTGGATTGGGTAAAATATGTGGGGGAAAAAAAAACTATGACAGGAAAAGAAAGTGGTTCCTTAGGTATTGGGTGGGGGATGGAGGGAATAAAGAAAAGCCGAGATCAAAGAGTTCAAGAAGAAAGAAAATGTTTTGAAACTGATGGTGGTAGCTTTTGCACCATACTGCTTGATGTGGGTGAAGTAAGGATTGCTCTGGTATATGTAAGAGCTCCTAATAAAATGATTAAACGTTTTTAAAAAGGCAAAACTCTCACTGCCACCTACTGGATGGTGACTCATAGAGACTGCAACATTTTAAGGGAATTTTCAGAAAGTCCAGTCTTTCTTGGTGGAGCTGCTGGTGGTTTTGAAGAGCAGACCACATGGATAGCAGTCCAATGCAGAAGCAAACACTGCACCACCATGGCTCCTAATAGGACAAGGAAAGGAATCCATATATATGGTTGACTCTATAAATGTTAGGATAGAAATGTGTTTGTATCTCTTCCATGGTGTCATTTTCTCTGCAAAAAAAAAGTAGTGATACTGTTTAAAGTGCTTTATTTTTGCGGTGTTATATATGTGGGGTGTGGTATTTACACAGTGTCGTGTCAACCTGATAAAAGAATGAAGAGGTGGAATCCTTTCTGTAAATCAGTCACAGCCATATGAACCCTCCTTTGGAGCATGGCTTTCTAATGGGAATTCTTGGAAATTTCTCTCTATACTGCCATTATGAGACAGATCTCCTTAGTCCCCTTTCCCCTTCTTCTCCCTCCCCTTTCCCCCCTCCTTTCCCCCTCTCTCTCCCTCTCTTTCATGCTGTGGAAGCATTCAGAGCCAGCTGGAGGAGCCAGTGGCCACATGCGCCACTATTGAGATGCGTCTTCTCTACGGCCATGGAACCACAAGACTTTTTACCCATCACTCTGTGATCTTTCTGCATTTGTGGACTAGTATTGGACATATGGGCTAATATGAAACTTATGGACTTCATCTGGACTGGGATGGGATGTTTACTGAATATACCATTGCCCTGAGAAATAAAGTTCTCTCTTGGACACATATGAGTCTCCCTGGGTTTATTTCTCTAGTTAACCTAGACTAACACAAAGGGCTTCAAAAGTTTCATGGTAAAATTCGATTATTTTCAGTTCCACTTTCCATATATGCTTTTAGAAATACTTGTATATTCTCTGAAACGTCATTCTAAGCATAGACCAAATTGTCATAAGTTAAAAATAATTTTTGTTAGAAAACAGGATGGGCAAGTAATTACTCATTTTATTTTAAAATCATTTATTGGCATGTAATTCATACAACATGTAACAATCATTCAAGAATATTAAGAAGAGTGGCACAATCATCATCACAATCAATTTTTATACTCATTGTTTTTAACTTCTCATGTTCTCCCAAGCTCTCTGGCCATGCCCAAGGTAATTTTAAATCCAGTTACTGTCTCTACTAATTAATTCCATATTCAGAAAATTTTACAAAACAAAATCAAGAAACAAAACAATTACAAAACAGAAACCTCAATTTATAAAAAGCAGAAAATATTAATAACTGAATCAACATATTTTTGCATAAAAATTAAATAAGTATGTAGTATGTGATTAGTAGTATTTGTATAATCAGTACATCCACATCAAGAAGAATGATTGACCTTTGTTATAAAATCAGAAGAAGGAGGCATATCACAATTTTCCTTAGCTATCAAAATTCAGTAATAGACATTAAGTATAAAAAGTCACTTCACTGAAAATATAGACGTTGAAAATGGTAAATTAGTGGGCTGAGCCCTGGTGGTGTAAGTGGTTGAGTGCAGGACTGCAGCCCGCGGGCTTGGCGGTTCAAATCCAGCGGCACCTCTCAGGAGCAGCACTGGGTAACACCCACGACCACCAGAGGCAGTGATGCTCACCAAAAAAAAAAAAAGCAAAAAAAAAAAAAGTTAAATTAAATTAATTTTGTTTTGTTTTGTTTTCAATAAACACATCCCAAGAACAAAACATGCTGCTTATGATCATGATTACAGAGCTTTCTGATTATATTCAAAGTGGTTAACAAATAATTTCATAAATTTGAAGTAGATGGATGATCCACTATCTGGAATAATTATTCTGGAGTAATACAAGTTCATCCTTGGTGAAATCTTAGCTATCACTTCACATAGATTTTCTTTTTATTTCACTGTACATCATATTTATTTAAGGGGAATGATTGAACAAAATAGTTAAAATTGAGAAATTAGAAAAATCTGCAAAGGAGCAATAGGTGTAGAAGAAATCTAATGTAGTCAAGATGAGGAACAGGCACAGAATGCATGCTATAGTCTCTGGATATGGGCCATGAATTTGCTTTTGAGTTTCACAGCAGCCGATCCAAAAGGGACTTGTAAATTATTTATGTGATTCATAGTGTTCATAGACCAAAATTAATTATTCAAAAGGATTGTTAGTAAACTTGATAATGAGCATCAAGACATATTTCTTCCAAAAACACTGATGATTTTTGCTATGATATAGATCTGCTGAAGCATTCCTATAACAAATACTGTAACATACTCCATAATAGTGTTAAAGCATGTTTCAATGTATACCAGTTATATAATACTAAAATCTCAGGTAGAAAATTAGTCAATGGATTTAGTTTAATATAATGGTTTTTTGGAGGGTGCACCACTGCTCTCCGGCGGTGGGAGCAGGAGGCCCAGCCCCACTGCTGGAATTGAACCTCCATCCCAGTGGGCCGCAGTCCCGTGCACAACCACTACGCCACCGGGGCTCAGCCCTTAGTTTAATATAATGATAAAATTAGATTACCTAAAAAATCAATGTGCTATGCATACTTCTGGCAAATTCCAAGATTATTAGTCCTTACATTTGCATTTTTGAAAATGTTAAGGAACTAGACACTTTGTGATTATACTCATGAACAAATACTAACAAATTTCAGAATATTTTAAAATATCTGGGTAGATGCGAATGGACCCCTGGAAGTATAGTGGTTGTTACTCTATGATCTGCATGGTAGTTAGTTCAAAACCACCAGCTACTCCATAGAACAAAGACTTGGCTTTCTACTTCAGTAAAAAAGTTCTAGTCTCAGAAACCCACAGGGGTCATTAGGCATCATAATTGACATGATGGCTCTAAGGAGAAACAATGTAACACTGTCTATATTAAGTGCTAGACACTGTAAAGAAATCGTTACCAGGCATAGACATTATTCCAAGATTTCCTCCACACAGATATAAATGAGTGATTGATGCTTCAATGGATGGTGAAACTTCAGCATATGGTTATTTTTTTTAGAAACATCATTAAAAAATTAGATCCTTTAGAAAAAGAGATGTTTATCAAAGTAGAGGAAGATCCGAAACCAGATGGCATGACCCAACAGCCACAAGAATGGACTCAAACGCACCAAAGATCATGAAGTTGGCATGGGACTTTGAAACATGCTGCACCATTCTATTACATGAGCTGACCATGAGTTGGAGCAGATCCGATTGCAAGTTACAACAATAAAAGCATAGCCAGAGTAATCTTAATTTCAAGAAAATCCTAACTCAGTATTTCAAGGGGTCTGTTATTACAACATATTAAGGTATTGACAAATATATCCAAACTAAATGCTACAATTTACTGGTTGACTTTGAAGATAATATATTTTCAGGCCATCACCCTAAACAAGGAGTTAGCTTGTTCAATGATTTTAGTTATAAAATCAATGGAAGGACTGTCCAGTTGTTTACTAAAATCTTATTTTATTTTTATCAATAGACAACGTGCTTTGCCTACAAAAGGCCAACTGCATATAAACAAATCCAACATTTCTTTTGTGAATATTTGTTGAAATACTATCAATGGTTGTTGAATGCTGTAGTTTTACAATGTGTTAAACAGGTAGTATTCTAAGCAATGTACAGATATGAAATTATTTCCTATTCATAACCTACAGGATAGGTATATATTAAAAATCCAATTTAAATGTGAGAAAACTGAGATAATGTTTGGGCACATCACTAGGCTGAGGCCGCATAATTGCTATTATTTGAATTATTATCTGAACCTTGTTAGATTGCTAAATGTCATCAAGTCAGTTCCAACTTATAACAAGTCTGCCCACAGCAGAATAAGACACCACCTAGTCCTGCACCATCCTCATAATTATTGTTATGTTTGGAACCTACATAAGGCTGAATTAACAGATTGTGATCATAACCAAATGTGTGTTCCTAATGCCAGGTGCTTAACCATTACAGATAGTACAGATGTTACTCTTACAATGACAGACACAAATTGGCAATAAATATTTTATAAATAACTGTGATGGAAGGGTGTTTTCTGTGGCATGGGTCTCAAAGGAGAACTAATACAAAATTAAAAAAAAATAAAGAAATGGTAGCTTACTGTGAATTAATGAAAAGAGACTGTTTAGTCATCATCCTTGTAACATCCATCTCAGATTCGGGTGGAGCTATGCAAATCTGAGGTGTTGGTGGCCCATCAAGAGATAGCTAACATTGTGCAGGACAGGTATTGCACCTTTGTAGGATAGGGCCATGTATTAAAAATGTGCAGAACTCCCACAAGGTGGGAAGTCCTGTTTGTTCTCCTGCTAGGTTTAAAATGAACCATCCAAGAGTTGGACAAAATTGCTGATGAAGAGCAAGGATTGCAGGCTTCAGGATGAATTAGGACGCAATGTAAAGAAGACCAAAATTGCTCACCACTGGGCTAGTAGGCAACATCATGATAAGTGGAGAAAGATTGGAGCTGTCAAGGAATTTTGTCTTACTTAGATCCACAATCAATGCTGATGGAAGTAGCAGTAAAGAGATCCCAAGTATGCTGCATTCGACAAATAGGATGTACAAGACTTCTTCAGAGTATTAGATAGCAAGGGTGGTACTTTGAGCTTTAGGGTGTGCCTGAGTCTATCCCTGGTATTTTCAGTCTCCTCATTTGCAAATGAAAGTTCAGTATGGAATAAGGAAATCTGAAGAAAAATCAATGCATTTGAAGCATGGTGCTGGAAAAACATATTGACTGTATTGCATCATATCAAAAGAACAAACCAGACTATCGTGGAAGAAGTAGGGTTAGAGTAATTACATATGCTATTATTTATTGATTTAAGTTTATTGGCTCTTTATTCAGAAGTCATACAATTTATCAAATCAGTCATATCAAGACAAGATGTACAATTTTCACTATATTACATTTGAGAGCATTTTATTCTTCCTTGTACTCATTTTAAGCAGTTTTATTGGCATAAAACTTACATATTATACAACACCAGAGTTCAGTCATATCAAGAAGAATTGAACAATCATCACCACAACAATCAATTGGGAAACTGGCTCCCCAATATTTAAATTGTCTTTAAAATAAGTTGTGAAACCATAGTCTATTCTCGTGCTCCCTCCACCCCGCTACCATCATTATTTACTCCTGAAATTCCCTTTCCCTCCTTATCGTTTGCCCATCTCAAACCTGTTTTCCCTCTATCCCCCTAGGATAAGTTATTATTATTCATCCCCTCCTCCTGTGCTTCACAGCTTTAAGACCCAACAGGAAATAGTAACAAAATCATGCTAAGGTGGTAAAATTGAAAACATAACATTATACAGTCAAAAATACAAATAATGTGTGGGAAGACAAAGACCTTTAAGACCATTCAAAAGGTCAGGGAAGAAGTGAAACCAGTCAAAGATCCTTGCACCCAGAACAGATTCAGCTTGTGTCTATAGGGTGGTCAGCTGACCAAGTATCAAGCTGGATCCAGGATAATAATGATATCTGTGGACATAAGGCTGTTTGGGACTTTAATCTATGACTAGAGCAGATTTGCCAGTGACTCAGCCTGACTAGACACTCTGCACATAGGTTTGGGACTCCCACCATCCCCTGTATCCCTCTACATATTCAGTGTTAATAATTTTTGCTCCGATGCTTTCTGCCTCACCATATTTGAATTTTGTAATTGTCATCTCTGGTCTGTTTTTTTGCTTGTGGAGTTACTTTGAGTACTTTGTTTAGTGTGAGTCCTAAACTCATTATTGGATGTAAGTCTTTCTTTTCATTTAAAAAAATTTACAACTGGGGAGCCAATGGATATGTCATAACGTTGTATAGTTCAATCACGTCAAACAAAATTGTACAATTTCTTCCAGAACATAATTTTCCTTCCAGGACTTCTGAACATTGTCTCCCTCATCTCTCCCCCTTTGATACCCCTTTTCTCCGCAACCATTGTTATATTTTTTGCCTGTAGAGTAAACATTGAATGGCTTCATTTAATGAAAAATAAAGAAGCACAGCTTCAAGAGAGTAAGCCCAATGGCAATGCACCCGTGGTGTAGGCTCTAACATAATTAAGTCTAAACAAAATATAGCAGAGTCACCATCACAGGATTGCTGGATCGTACATCTCTTCAAACAACATACAGGACATTGATGTACCAAGACCTCGTTTGCTCATCAACCCACAGTACACTGCTCTTGGCACCATTGCCTTTTTCTACCTCAGACACAGTATGCGTTCCAGCTTAAGTCCTCTGGTTACAAGGGTGTCTGTGGTATAGCCCAGATTACCTAGTAGAATTCCCAGTTGGCATTTCACCAATGCAACCTCTGGAACACCATTTGTACTCCGAAGATGCAGAATTCGGTATCCCAGTGTTCTTTGCCACCAGCAGGTTCCCAGGCTAGTCCCAGACAGACCCCTGAGTCAGTTCTGTCCACCACCCACCCCCTTATGCCACTCGACTCTCCTTATTTAATGATCCCAAGAGGATCCTAAGTCTCTCCTCCACCTTCTTGGGGGTCAACCCTTTGCCTCTATGCTCCCCATATTTGCCCAAAATGGACTATTCCCTCCCCCACATCATGCGCTGTCCCTCCCATCAGTAAGTCTCATCCCTCTGACAGGGCTCTCTTCTTCGGGGGTCCTCACATCAGACCCACATGGCTACTACTCAGCAGGTAGCATCCCCCTTCCCTCTCACATGTCCGTTTGATCCCTGCTGTAATGAAGTGTCCCCTGGTCAAGTGACCTGCAGGTGATGTGTGGTTCATTGGCAGTGGACCAGGTTTGGATTAGTCTGGATTGACTAGAAAAAACCATTCACAGACATTCATATGGGTGTAATAGAGAACTTCATATGAAAGGGTAATTGTATAGTAAGAAAACATCCATGTCCAGTCCAGATCAAGGCCATAAGTCTGATATTAGCCCCTATTTCCAATATCAGTCTATAATTTCCTCTTTAGACTCATGCAACACACGTGATGATGTTGCATTCAGGAAGACCACAGGCCAGTAGGTGGAAAGTCTTGTGTATGCAGTGGTGGTAGAAGCATCTCAGTGTTGGCTTGAGTCTCCATGTGGCTCCTCCAATTCTGGGCTCTGTTTCCTTCAAGTGTCTCCAAGTAGCTTTTCTGCAGGAAGACAAACTTAGTGGATGTGTGTATCTGACTTCCAGAGAGCGATTTATTCCTGTTGCATCTCCAAATAAGGTCATCAGACTGCACCTTGATTGATAGACTAAACTCCTCTCTTTTGCAAGTTGAAAGGAAATTATGTAACTGTCACAAACTCTTTACCAGAGTCTCTGGTCTCTTGTCAAAACACTGGATGGCCTGCAAACTTGGATTTGGGCCAGTTTTGCTTTTTGTTCTGACTGCAGTGGACTCATATCATGTTTGTTCTTTTGTGCTTAACTAACTTCACTTAGCATGAAGTCTTCCAGATTCTTCAACGAATTGGGATATGTCATGGTTTCATCACTGCTTTTTAGGGATGTATTCCATTGTGGGTATATATAAGTTTTTGTCTTTAAACTACTCATCTACTGCTAGGGAATTAGGCTGTTTCTAGCTTTTTCAAATTGTAAATTGTGCTGTGATTTGATCATGATCTGCTTCTTATTTCTTTTGTGTGCACGCCCAGTAATGTTATAGCTTGGTCATATGGTAGTTCAATTGCCATCTGTTTTAAGTATCATCATATCACCTTCCATAGTGGCAGCATGTATTTACAAGTCCACCTGTAAATAACTCTTATCCATTTGTGGATTAGAGTTCCCATCTCACCACACCCTCTCCAACATATATTGATATAAGGGCTTCACATATGGGTGCTGGGTGGTATCCCCTGATTGTTTTGACTTACATTTCCGAGATGACTATTAATGATCAGGATTTTCTCATCTGTTCATTAACCTTTCAAGTGTGATCCTTTCTGAATCATTTGTTCAGATCTTTTGCCTACCTTCTCAAAGGGCTATTAACTTTTTTTCTTGTTGTAGAGTTGTAAAATTCTGTACATCTTAGTAATTAGTCCTTTATTAGGTCTTTACAAAATATCTCTTCATAATCTGTGTGCTTTCTTTTTACTCTTTTAGTAAAGCCTTTCAATGTTTTATTTTTAATAGGTATCATTCAACTATCATATCTTCAATAGAATGTGTTTCCTTTGTTAATTCTGCTCATCTATATATTCCCTGAACAAGGGGTCCTAGCTTTGTCCCAATTTTCTTACTGATGATTCTGATAGCTTTGAGTTTTACATTTAGGTCTTTAATCCACTTTGAGTTTGTTTTTGTGCATAGAGTGAGTTACGGATCTTGTTTCATTCTTCCGCATGTTGATATCCAGATTTGCCAATGCCATTTATTGAAGAGGGCTCGTGCTTCCCATTTAATGTTTTTTGGGTCTGTGAAGATGCTTTTATTACTGGGTTTTCTGTCTTGATCCATTGGTCTCAGTATCCAGCATTTCACCAGTACCAGCTTTTTGACAACTGTGGCTGTATCGTAGATCTTGAGTTCAGGTAGTGCAAGATCAACTACTTTGTTTTTCTTGATGAGATTTTTGCCTATACTGGATTTCTTCCCTTTCCATAATAAGTTGGCAATGCATTTTTTCCATTTCTTTGAAGAATGATACTGGAATTTTGATTAAAATTGCATTGAATACATAGATTGCTTTAGGGAGTATTGACATTTTCACTATGTATAGGCTTCCAATTCTGAATATTCTTCCATTTCTATAGCTCCCTTTTGATTTCCTGTAGTTTCCTTCAGAGAGGTCTTTTGTTATTTTTTGGTTAGGTTACTTCCTAGGCAGTTCAGCTTTTGCCTGGCAAAAGTACTGATTCCTTGATAACTTTCTGCTTTCCCATCACTGGTATAGGGATCCAATTGATACCTGCTTGTTAGTCTTTTTCCTCCTAGATAGACAGCAAGCAAGAAAGACAGACAGACTTACCTCTAGAGATGAGACTGGCAAGGAACAAGTCTATGGCTTCTCCTGAGTCACATGGCAGGCAGAAAAATCCTCACTTCTGTTGACTGGAGTCAATGCCAACTCCTTCAGAACCCCTGTGGGGTTCTGAGACTATAACTGTTCATTGGAATAGAAAGCCTAGTCTTTCTGCCACAGAACTGCCAATGGTTTTGAAAAGCTGACCTTGTGTGTTGTAGCCCAATGCTTAACCATTATGTCATCAGGGATCCATACATACTTGCAGGGACTGAAAAATTCAACCAGCTGCCAGTTTGAGTCTAAAAAACAGCAGACTTAACGATGACAAGAATGTGCCTAATACAGAAAGAGCAACAAAAAAAGTGATTATTTTTCCTCCAGAATATCTACACCTATTAGATGCAGGTCATTCCCTTAAGGAGATTTCCTTTCAACTAATTAGTTTTTAAAGCATATTTCATCATGGAAGTGATTACATTATATTAGATCTCAGAAAGGGGATGGATGACTGCATCAGAATTGCCAAATACTAAGAATCGTGGACCAGCTAAGGTGGCATACATCATAGTACATTTTGGTAGTAACTTATATACTAAATGAATTAATATTTATCACCCAACCTTAAGGAGTCCTGGTGGTCTAGTGGATTAGTCATTGGACCGGTCACTGCAAGATCAGTCGTTAGATCTTCCTTCTTCTGTCTAACATAGAGATTAATTTTCAGAGTTTTAAACATATGCAACTAGTGCTTGAAAATATTATCAGAGGTAATATGGCAGTAATAATTCTCTGGCCATGAATCATCTTGTAAGAATTTGGTAACTTCTGATATAATCACATTTAGAACCATAATTCCTGCATGGTGAAAGACATATGAAATTCCTAGCAGCTTATTCTATTTTGTCATAACAGCATATGCAAAATAAGTTTTTCATTTTAAAATAATAATTATTTTCTTACTTAATATTGTAACAAGGCCCAAACTGAAAAGATACTTTCTCCATTTGAAGACAAAGGAATGGGAATTAGACTAAAAAGGAATTGACCTTGTCCACTTGGAAGAACAATTTATGCAACGCAGAACAAGTTGTACAGTTATAAAACTAGAGGTGTCATTTCCTCAATATGAATGCTGAAAGTAAAGGGCACTTTAAAGACACACACCCAGCCCCCTTGTCTGCTATAAGCTGGATTGCTCAGCAGTACAGAATCAATGATCTACACTAATACCACAAATCATTGTCATGAGAAGACAAATAGAAATCCAAAAAACTCAAGGTTTTGTACTTGTAAATAATAGCATTGATAAAAGAGAAAGCGAGCAGCAAAAGTAATGATTTTGAAGGTAGTTTTTATTTCTTTCACTGTCTTCAAAAGTAGATGTCTGTATTTTAGGGTTCCTCGTTATTATAGAGGTCAATATAATGACTCTGCTGTTTCATGTGAACATGCAGTCAAATACCTCAACAAAATGGTATGTGCTTCTTTAGGAATTACTTGAAAGTAGCATAAGAAATTTACATTGTTTCTAACACTCTTCTATCTGAGATATTGTAAGATATACTTTTGTCTGTTATGTAAAACAGATATATTACACAATTGCATTCCAAATAAAATGTTAGCCTAATTGAGAAAAAATTCTAGATATATTCTAAAAAAGCATTTTTAAAGCAAAAAGATATAGTATACTCTGATTAATTCATGCTTTTATTCTTAAAAACACTAGAAAGTGTCTCTATAAAAATATGAGTTGAGTCCTGGTGGCACTGTGGGGGATAAAAGTTAGGCTTTTAACCACAAGGTAAGCATTTTGAAACCACCTGCTCCACTGCAAGAGAAAGATGAGGATTTCTATTCTGATAAACAGTTACTCTCTCAGAAACTTAAAAAGGACAATGCTAACCTGTCCAATAGAGTCTCTGTGAGTTGCATTTGACTTGAGGCATTAGATTTGTTTTTGTTTGTGTGGTTTTAAAAAAATGTGACCACATTTGCCCTGAAGAACATGTGGTTTATGATTTTACAGAAACAACCTTTGTTTTATTCTATAAATTATATTAGCTTTCTTTCCCAGCCTTCTATTTTACTTGACTTTGCATATATCAAAGTTATCATGATGACATGTTAATGGAAACAGATAAGCAGTACAAAACCAAATGACAGAGGAATGGGAAGAAATAGAAGATTGTAAAGCATCATTCCTTAGGTAATTTCAGAGACTGAAGTTTGCTCAAAGAAGCCACAAGATCCAGCCTTATCCATTACCGCGTTATAATGTTTGTTTGTATTTACAACAATTGAAATGGGCAACACAATGATTTCAAGCTCAGTTACCTTTGGAGGAATAATTTTCAATTAGAAAAGGCATATAATTTCTAGATATCTGTAATGTCAGTTCCTCTAATGAAAGGAAAAGTAGTTCCAGTTAGAACTATGAGAAATGAAAATCTTAATGTTGGATATTATGAAATAATTCGTAGCACAGTCCTGGTGACCTCCTCAGTTATGAGTTGGATAACAGTTAGAAATTCTAGCTATTACATGGATAAAAGAAGAGACTTTCAATTCTATTAGAGTTCCAATCTCAGAAATCCTCAGATTCAGATTGATCCTGTCCTAGAAGGATGTTGTGTTAGGCAGGGTTCTCTAGAAGACCCTAAAAAATCTCTCTATATACTTATATAGATAGAAAGATATCAAACATAAGAAATAAATAGTTAAGTAATCTATAAATCAGTATAAATGGCTCAGTACAACTCACTTGTCTGAAACAGCTAATACACTGGTAGTCCTTCGAAGGTCGCCGAGTAGTCATCTGTAGAGCAATTCAGGCTCTCTGGCCACAAGCAGCAAACAGCAAGGCTGGTCACCAACAATCACCCTGATGATAGAGTCTGACAGTCCCCAGCTTAAGAGATGTATATTCTAGCAGCATGGTGAAGCAGGGCTTGAAGGATCCTCAACTTGCAGCAACACAACCCATGGATTAGGTGTCCCACGGGTAGTGTAGCTTGCAGATTGAGTGAGGCACAGGACAAATAAGGCAGCTGGCTTCTCCAAAGATCCAAGAGCAAGAGATAAAGGGTGAAGCTTGCTGAGCCATTTTTATCTCCGCGCTTCAGTTGAACTTGTGATAATTGGCCATGTTGTCACAAGAAATCTACCTATGTTCTTTGGCCATGTTGGTACAACAAACCTACCTATCACATATATCCATGGGGGCCTGATGTTGTCGTGATTTACAGTTTGAGATCACTAGCAGCTTCAAGGCTGAAAGACTGGGCTTTCTACCTGCATGACCAACTACAGTCTTAGAAAACTACAGAGGGTGGTTCTGAGTCAGCGCTGGCCGCATGGTGGTGACTGGCTTTTCCGTGAAGTATCATGGCATCAGAAATCAACTCAATAGAAATGTTTTGTTTTAATTTTATCTAAAAGAATCTTCCATCGTGTGCTGCAAAAAGTATTCTGAGAAATAAAAATAAATCGTGTTCAAAATATAACACGGCGTTTTGAAACAATACATTTTAAAACTATAAAAGTACATATAAACGTTAATAAATACATTAAATCATGCCTCTGTGTTCGAAAGAGAAACCGTTGACAGGAAACTTGCTGAGACCATTAAAAGTTATGTTTGAAATGACTGTAGCATAATAATCAGAGATGTTATTTTAAAGATCTTTTCATGAGCTCCATGAAATACTTAGAGATATGAAGGGATATCAGAATAGGTCACAAACGTAAATTATTAGATTGATAGGAGTAATATTTATTTATTTAGTAATTATAGACATGGACTGAAGTCAAAAAGCATTGCTATAAAATCAAGAACACCTTTTTTAAAAACTAACGTATCAAATTGTATTGTTCCTTGAAGATTTTCCATCTTGGTCTTTACAATTCTGAGAGTACCATTTGCATCTCTCTGTCCTACTCCAAAGAATGATATGCTGTTTGATTTTTACCAGGTCAAAATGGCAGGTTTGGCATTCTCAAGGGACTGAAATAATTGTCCTTTGAAATGTGCTTTGAGTTCTGAAACAAAAAGCAGTCTGAAGGGGAAAGACCAGGGGAAGGGGCAGGAGTGTGAATCCCCAACAAAGTCCTCACAGGGCTTGAGGATCATGCTTGTAAATTTGCTACAAATCTTCACTGATTTCAGGTGTTTGCTGATTTTTGTTAAAACGTTGATGTTAGCTTTGACTTAATATGACTATGGCACAGAAAGTTCATTGGGTTTGGAAGCACCCCGATAGTCAAAGGAAATGTGTGTGGGACCATCCCTTGATGGCAGAGATTTTTGTAGGAAACAGCCCTGCAAACAGAAATGGAGTCCTAGTAAGAACACCTGTTTCCTTGCCCTCTGGAAGGGATGAAAAACAAATCTTTTACCGGACATTATGGAAAACATCCAAGTCTTACTCAAGTCTTATTCACATTTCCAAATACTGTAATATTTTGATATAAGTTTAAATATCTTGATCTAAATTTCTGAAAGTTGTTAATTATTTAGTATAACTGTTATGAAATTATTTGCTTTTAGTAAATATCTTGATCTAAATTTCTGAAAGTTGTTAATTATTTAGTATAACTGTTATGAAATTATTTGCTTTTAGTTTAAATTGATTTTGTTCTCTCCAATTAAGTAAGTATATTATATTCAAGTATATCTATTATAGCATATTTATCTAATTATTTGCCATAACGTTTACCATAGGTAAACATTAATGTAGATGTATCTACATATATGCATAGCATTCAAATACATATTTTATTATTTTCTCATGAGAGTACATATAGTTTTCTGAGGACAAGAATATTTAACTGTCAGTCTTTCTAGAAACACATCCAGAAGAGTAGTAAGAACATGATAAGTTTTTACAAGTACCTAAAAATTAGATTTTTTAATACCTGTAACTAGCTTTGTCAGAATTCATATTTACATATCTTATGAGCCATTAAATGCTACTCCCAGGATAAACTTTGTCATTTCCCCATTTTTTAGATGATGAGGTCATGTTATATTGTGTGAAAATAGAAAAATATGGATACAAAAGAATTATTTTACAACAATGACATTAAATATTTTACTGATCAATATTTAATGACAAGTAGAAATTTACAAAGCATGAACCAATTATATAGCACATGGCATATTGCCTTTCCAAATATTTAAATATATATATAACTAGCTATTCTCAAGGGCAAAACTACCAAAAGAAAAAATGATTGGAATGAAATATAATTCTTTGTCTTTTGAAGGATTCCAAGAAAAATAGTGTATGACTCTTGAGAGAATAATATGAATATTTAATCACACATCTCTACTAATTTTGAAGTGTTTACATTGATATTAGAGGCATAGCATAAACAAGCCTCAAACTAAGGAATCTATGCTTACTAGTAGTGATAGGAATTTACTAAAAGTTTTCCCAAAATCTCAGTAGCTACATGTTTTGATTATTTGTCTTTAGGAAATCAGTAGTTCAGCGCAGTAGATACCAGATATACTACAAATGTCTTTTCACAAGGCAACTTGTTTACCATGATATATATAAGTGCATTTCTAGATCATTAATAATGTCCTGTCTTCCATTTATAGTTGCACAGTGACATATACATTTATGTACATATAAATATTTACTGTTGCTTTTTGGGGGCCATCACTGCCCTCTGGTGGGAGTGGGAGGGCCAGCCTTGCTCCTAAGGAGCTGCTGCTGGATTTGAAGCACCAAGCCAGTGGGCCGCAGTCCCGCATTCAACCACTATGTCACCGGGGCTCAGCCTTGCATAAAAATATTTGCATAGGGACACAAAAAGGTTTGGAAAAAGTAAATGAAAACATAATAGCTCCACAAACTTTTATATAAGGTAATGCAGTCTTGTCCTGGTTGTCAACAACTCTAAGATCAAACTTTTAACTATCTACACATTAAAATTCAGAAGAAATCTGCTGGCATTTGTAACTTTGCTCAACAGTTGAACAGAACACTTGCCTTGAGGTACCCAGTGCAGGTCAGAGTGTCAGTCACTTGACTCTCCTCCCCTCCGACACACAGGGCTGATGCTTCTGGGCCACTCTTCCTTAGACTGTAGACAGTGTGTTAAAATATCTATGACTGTGCTATTTCTTGCACTTTCTTTGGTAAAC
Source organism: Nesogale talazaci (assembly GCA_004026705.1). NCBI lineage: Eukaryota > Metazoa > Chordata > Mammalia > Afrosoricida > Tenrecidae > Nesogale > Nesogale talazaci. The sequence continues at coordinate 19,442 of PVJH01024727.1, forward strand.
TGTTGTAATTTCTTTTAAGTTTGATCATTGCATTGTGTTTTGATATTTAATGTGCTGTATATATTTAATTATTACAGACATACTTTTACTGGGAGCTCTTACAGATATTGTAACATTCCAAAGTTCATTCACATCAAGCAGCATTGCACAATTGCTACCACAATCTGTTTCAAAAGTTGTTTCTTCTTCTTGAACTTCTTGATATCAGTTCCCCTTTATTCACTCCCTCTCCCAACCCAGGAACTCCCCCCCCAATATCTTGCACCATCTAATGTATCCATTAATGTACAATTCTGTTATTTAATCCCCTCAAGTGGAACTATGTAGTCATCAGTGCCATCTGCTGCCCCACTTTCCCCTCGCCCCCTTTCCCCATTCCCTTAGGGAACCACTATTCCTTCTACTATCTCTGAAGGGTTATCTGTCTTGGCTTTTATGTTCTGAATGATCTTAATTATACAAGTGAACACATGAAGCCTAACATGAATAATGTGGTCAAAAGTAACATAAAAACCATAATGGTAAGTGGAAGACATATTTAAAAACTAGAGTAGATATATGGGTTTCATCGGTGCTCTATTGCATCCTGGATACAACATTCTTCTAATGTGACCCTTCGAAAAAGGAGTGCACAATTAACTGCAGGTGAGTTTGGTGTCTCCATACACCCCCACCCCTTGACGTCAATTTGCTTGCTTGGGTTTGAACTTATGCTAACTTTTACCAGCTACATCACATAATCACACAGGCTGGTGTGCTTCCTCCATGTGGAATTTGTTGATTCCTTGCTAGATGGTTTCTTGTTTGACTATAAGTCTTCAAGACCCCAGTCACAGTATATTTGAATAGCCAGGCCCTGTCAGCTTTCTTCACCATATTTGCTTACATTTCCATTTGGTCTTCAGTGATTGTGCCAGGAATTACATTATACCGTACAATTATGCATCATTAGATCAAACTGTTTTGTTCTGAGGTAAGATTTAAATAGAGACCCAAAGTTCATTTGCTTCCACGCTTCATTTGCAATTGTTTGTATATATAAATATATACCTATATGTAAAATATTATCTATCCATATATTTACATACACAGATAAATGGATAGCTATTTTCTTTCTTTCTTTCTTCTTTCCTCTTTTTCTTCCTCCTGACTCACTCACATATTTAGTCATGTTCACTTTTTATTGATCAATTTTATTGATCAGATTTGACCAGAAAAGCTACATTCTTCTTGCCATTCATTCCAGAGGCCTTACTAGTCCCCTCTACCTGTGCATACTGTTGCACCACTCTCCTCCTGCACCTCCTCATTCCACAGGAACTGTCCTGTCACTGTCTCCACAGGATTGCCTTGCCAGCCAATCTCTCATAGATAAGCACAGACACTGAAAACAGCCCCCCCCAAAAAAAACACCCCCAAGAAACAAAAACAGAAAAAAAAACATACAAGTATTCTCGTCTATCAAGGATCCTGACACAGAGCAGAGTATCTCTGTTAGAGAGAGAGAAGGGCTGGCTATAGCCCATCAGTCCAGTCACCTTTGCTTTCAGGGCTCTGTATCCCAGGTCCTGCTTACCTAAAAACACATCGACACTTTTGGTCTTCATCCTTCATGTCCCAAGAACACTAATCCTGAAAGTCCTCATGGCTAGTCCTGCTGTCAGGGATGGGGCAGTCCAGTGTCCCACATCCCCCATTCCCTCCCCCCAACCCTGTAGCACCAACAGAGTATCAGTGTGTCCTCCTGGAGAGTAATCCCCCAATAGTTCAGAGGGGTGCCAAATGCTGTCCCTGGGTCAAAAGTCTATAATCCGGAGTTCTCAGGGATTTTCCCTGTTGGTCTGCCTCCATGTTGGTGGGTCTGACCAGCCACTCTTCTGCACCGTGTCTTCAGGATTGTTCTCGGTGACACTGTCATCCAGGGAGAAGTCATCTGAAGCCATGGCCTACCCTGCAGTCATATCTGGGAATGCTTTGCTTGCGAATACTTCCCTCCTGGAAAGGCTCACAGGAATGGGGTCTGCTCTCCCTTTACTGTGGAGAGATAATTAATGCCTCCCCCTTCCTTGGGTGGCTAAGTGCCCTGACCACTCTCTTCCTCAAATGCCTTTGTTTAAATGTTGTAGCAAAATTTTCACGTCCATCAAAGCTGTTAAAGTTCTGGAAAATTTAATAAATAAAGGTAAACGGGAGGCTTGAGAACCGAATATTTGGTTTCCCATGATTTCTTCTGGGAAAATGGGTTCACTTATCAAATTTTTGGTGTTTGAACACAACTTGGCAAGGATTTTAAGGTACCACTGAATTTAGGTAGTCATGAACCAAAAACACATAATTAAAAAACAAAAAAACCTAAGTCTCTGAGTAAATCCTGACTGGTTTTCACTTGCTAAGACAGGGCAGAATTGCCTGTGTGGGTTTCTCAGACAGCAGTTGTAGAGTAGAAATCTTCTAAAGTAGATAGCCCCATCTTTCTATTGAGCTTGCTGGTAGTTTCAGACTGCTGACCTTACAGCTAGCAGCCTTATGAGTTACCACGACTCCACCAGGATTCCATTAACAACCAGCAGGTTTTAAGCATTATTAAATGGGGTAGCATTATATAAAAACACTAGGTCTAAGGACATAGATTTCAATCTTGGTGTTTTTTTTCACATTTTTCCATCAATTAGTAAACTAACAAGATTTTGATCTTTCAATAAAACTATTTTCCAAATCATAATAATGCCTGCCTCCTTGTTTGTTCTTTCTCTCTTGATTGGATGACTGCATATTTAGAACATGATCAGAAGGGCTAAAGAGGAAGTCTAACTTTCTATTGAGTCCCCACTAAATTAATACATCATTCCAGGTAGTACTGTGATGTAAACTTGATATAAGTGAACAGTAAACAAATTAGAGAAATACAATGTTCTTAAAACTCTAAATTTTTCCAACTCCAAATTTTTCAGTATATGCTAATTCAAAGAAAAACAACAGTATTGCTTGAATGCATATGTGTGTAAAGCACAAACGTGCAACACAAAGATAACCACAGCCAGTGAAAGCATAGCAGGGATACTAAGAGCCTAACTGGTGTTGGCAGAGTATTAACTAAGCTTGCAAGACTGGCAGTCCCATGGCAGCTACCATCAATGACTGCAGACTGTCAGTTCTCCACGAAGTCACCAACAATAACTTTTTACAAGTCAAATTGCATGCCTGTCCTTTTGCACACCATGTCCTAAAGTTTCATAACAAATTTGACAACTCGGGAATCCTTTTGACAGCCCTTTATTGTTTTGATAAAACTGTATTGACAGCCTGTATTAATTTCTAGGATAGCACAACCAAATCATATAGGTCCTGTCCTTCAAAAAATGGTATATGGACAACTTTAATGCAGTATTCAGAGATGAAAATTGAGATAATCATATTCACTTTTTTCTTAGAAGTCCTTTGAAACCTATATTAACCTATTGAAAAGTACCAAAAAATATAACCTTCATATCAACCTATTTGTTTTGCCAATATATGGAGAAATGTAACTATGATATTTCTGGAAAAGTATAATAATTTAAATGGAGATTTATATCTCAATTATTTTTCCACAATCTAGTTTCTTTCAAATCCTATTGCTGTACATTTATTTTAATTAATAGAGGTAAGGGATAGCATCCCATTGCAATTAAATTAAAGCAGACAGTGTATGTGAAGTCTCGTGTGCTTGTGTATATACTTGCATAATGTATATGTGTGTATTATTCTCATATGAATTTTTATTCCCAAAGAAAACAAATTGCGGTTTCCATAGCATTGTGAAACAATGGTTAGTCATGAGTAGCAAGCCAGCTACTTCTTTAAGAAAGGAAGGTGAGGTTCTCTCTCTCTCTTTCTCTCTGACTTCACCTTCCTCTTGGCAAGCCACATTTGGAGAACTGCAGGAGCCACACCAGAACCTGTGCCCACACGGAGACATTTCCTCCCCCAATGGATTCATGACCTTTCATCTACAGTTTGGGATCTCCCTACAGTTTCCATCATTGCATGCAGCTGCATGAGTCTGGCGAGGTCTTCAGAACTAGTATCAGACTTATGGGCTAAGATCAAACGTAGGGACTTGACTTGGACTGGGATGGCATGTTTTCTTGATATCCAATTATTCATGATATAAAGCTTTCTTGTACATATATGAGTGGCCCTATATCTTTTTCTCTAATCAACCCAGACTAATAGCTCAATAACCTCAAATTAACATGAGATTATCTAAATACCAAAGAAAGGATATGCAGAATAACTCAAAATCAATCAAAAGTTGAGAAATGAATGAAAGCTTTTATAAAAAAATGTGGATTAAAACTTCACACTTATATTTTGGATGAAAATAATCAGTTATCATCTTTCTGGCTTCTGCCTTTAACATTTGTTTAGCCAGAAGAATATGAAGTTCTAATAAAGTGAAGCTTCTTCTGAGGACAAAGATAGAATAATGAATAATCTGGCTGTTGCCTTAAGAATATTTGTTGTGTTTAGTTAAGCTTGCTCCTCAATAATCTATACTCCCAAAGATAATAGACAATCTTAGCGCTCACATACATAAGAGACTGTATGATTAGATACCATCTTTGGACCAAAATACTTTTTGAAATTTAGGCATATTTTATGTCATTTATCATAATAAACTATAAGTTGAAGGCCCATATTTAAACAAAAATGTTTAATATTGTTGATATGGAATGCATCTGATGTTCAAAGTCTGAATCCCTATGCAAGGGAGTACCCCACAGAAAACACCCTGACTTTTTTTTCCCTAAGCTCTGCATTTAATATTTTTTAGCAAAACAACCCTTTCGCCTTCAACATACTCTCCACTATACCTAATACATTTGCTCAATGTATAATTCCATTCTTGAAATATTTTTCAAACTCATTTGTTTGGGTAACTGACAGCACTTCCACTATTTTTTAATTTTCCTCTTCTCTATCATCAAATGACTGTTCTTTAATCTCTCTGCATTTGTTGGAAAAAGGGAAGCTGCATGGAGTGAGTTCAAGTGAATAAGGTGAGTAGGGCACAAAAGGCAAACTGTTTTTGCCCCAAACAGGCACAATGAGAAGGCTGAGTGAGCAGGTGCATTGTCTTGGTGGCAAAACCAGTGCCCAGAGTTCCACAAATCATGACTTTTTTGTTGCACCCTGTTGCACACTCTTTTCACAATCATAAATAGAATGTTTAATTCACATTCTGATCTGGTGGAAAGAACTCCAAATCCTCCATGGGTCAATGTCTTCCTCTGTTTGGGAAGGTGATGGAGGTCAACCTTTTTTGAAACGAGAAAACCACTCATACCGTGGAGTTTTTCCCATATTATTGAATTTGTAAGCTGTGTTCAACGTCAAAACAGTTTCTGTGGCATTTTCTCTCAGCAGGAAACACAATTTCACAGGCACAAGATTAAAGCAGTCATCACAAAAAGTGAGGTTCTAGGGCTGAGACCCGGTGGCGTAGTGGTTGAGTGTGGGACTGCGGTCCATGGGCTTGGCGGTTCAAATCCAGTAGCAGGTCTCCAGGAGCAAGGCTGGGTAGCTCCCACGACCACCAGAGGGCAGTGGTTCCCCCCCCAAAAAAAGAACAAAACAAACAAACACACAAAAAAAACGAAGTTCCAGCAAAACTGCTTCTACAAAAAATGTTCATTGCAACCATAGAGAACCTTTCTAGGTGATGCCACTGGCTGCACTAACTCAGAGTAAGTTGTTCAATGCTTGCTAAGCTGGAAAAATGTCTACTACAAAAGCTCCGGTCAGTCCAGCACAACTCCAGGTTTTTTGGCTACCCCCTTCTATTTAATCAAAGATTTTATTTACTTATAAAAATATAACAATATGACCCATGTAAGAATGTTCCTAAAGCAATTATCTTCCACAGAGATACTTATGTTCTCAGCTCTGATGTTCCCTTTTGAAAAAAATTTAATGAAAGAAACACTCAAAAAGGCATTATTTAGTTAGAAAGAAATTCTGTAAAACTCATTAGCTTGTGAGGAACAAGGATCCTATATAGAGACAAATAGTATGTGTGAAAGAAAAAAGTAAAATTGAAAACATTAAATTAGGTAAAAATTAAATGTGGAAAAATAGAAATAATTGCACACACCATTTTTATGTATTGGTACTAAAAATAAAATGCATGATATGTTAATAAATCTACTCACCACTCTTATTGTCAGATGCATTATATCCAGTCTGTGCTGAAGGCAGACTGCATTGTCAAGAATCAATTCAAATTGGGCTATTAGACACAATACTAAGTGATGTCATTTCTCTTTTTTGTGCAAAATGGAACTAAAATATTTCTCTTGCAAAAGGTAAGGGAAAGAATCTCAAACATCAGAGAATTTGCTAGAATCTCTGTATATGGTGGAGCATGCAGTCACCAAATGCTAGTTACCTCCTTTCAGAGAACTAGAGAAAACCTGCTTCAAGGATCCCTTCATCTCAAACCTACTGCCATGGAGCTGATTCTGACTCACAGAGACCCTATATTAGATTTTCGAGGCTGGAAATCATTGCACGAGCAGCTCATGTTTCTCCCTTGACTTTGCTGAGGATTTTACAGGCTGATATTGTAATAAGCTTGCCAATGCTTAACTGACTGAGTCACCACAATCGTCAAATAGTTACTACTGCTAAGTGTGTGGTGACTTATCTAGTAAAGTGAGGATAACTTTTGGACACTTGTTCATCTTCCTTATGAGTATTTTCTAGATAGCCTTCACAAAATTTTTACTGGGTCTAAAATCAGTCAGATTGGTGGAAATACATTTTTCCCATTTATGTTGTCCTTGTACACAGAAGTCTATGAGGAAAACTCATCTGCAGGTTTCAGTTCCTGTCTGCCATCTCTTTTTTTAGCACCGTCCTTGAGAAATAACATTAGCTGTCACCCTGCACATGAAAGGGATGGGGGGGAAAGAACCTTCTTATTATTTTCTTGTCATGCCTGTTCCCTTTCAGGGTTTCCCAGATCATGTTTATGTATGTTCTCTTCTTCTCTGATCTCTTCAAGAGGTCTTGCCCTCCTCGCTGTTTCCATTTTCATCCATGTCATCTGCTAGTTTCTCTTTTCCAAGAGGATCTTTATTTCATAAGCCTGCTTCATTCACCTGATCTCACATCTTGACTTGGGAGTTTCCGATCTCAGCTGCCCCACTTGGTCCCCCTGATCTGCTTTTATCTGGATGATAAAATGTTGACAATCCCAAAGCCTTTTAAGCCAATCATCTGCTTCTTTATTGCACATATTCTGTACTCATGGTCCCCCTCTCCTCTGTTTATTATAGGCTCTATTTTATGAGAGCATGCATTTGAAGATTTGGTACAGATTCATATATTAGACATTTCCCCCTAAAGTATGTGCATGATACAATAATGATTCTAGTAGAATAAAATTTTGAAACTATGACGCTAGATTGTTTCCCAAATGATTTAAGATCAAAAGGAAAAAAGAACAAGAGAAATTCTTAAGAAATGAATTGTAACCATTTTAAGGAAAGGCTGAAGTCAACATTAGGTGATGTTTCTGTTGGTAATGTATTAATTTATCTTAAAATATTTAACTTGAATACTTCCTCTCTGAGAAATAAAAAAAAAATAATTGAGTATAAAATGGATAGAGAGGGGGGATAGTTATTATGTGAGTCTTAAATCTTCCAAAACATTCTGGTCATTTAACTTTCTCTCATAGATTTGTATGCTCTTAGGTGCTGTTGAGACAAGTCTGAATAACAGCAAACCATTTCCAACAAATTGCAACATTGCCTACTCTGCACCACCACCCCTCACAGTCTCTCTTATGCTGCCACTCATATGGCAGTCTGTTTTCATCGACTCTCAACTTTACCACCATGAGGTAGTTCTCATGGTCTGGAGTTTTTGTATACCTTTTCTATGCAAAATCTTTTTCATTGAAATAGATAGAAATATGTTGTATAACTGCTACCACTATTCCAAATCAGTTGTTATTATGTGTTAAGTAAGATTGAAAAGGAACAGATACCAGTAGCCATTGAGTTTTCATTGATACACCATTTATTAATTACAAGTCCTACAAGCAGCCTTTGTAGTACAGTGGGCAAAACTAGGCTATTTCATCTAGAGGACAGGATACAAAATGTGCTTTCTTATGTGGATTACTCAGGTTATGGGCAATTAAATATAAAGTATTTTCTGCCTCTGAAAAAATTGCCAGTTTGTATATCTAATATTTCTTTGTATGATCGCCCCTTCCATATCAACTGGTATTACAATTGTGAATTCAATGGACTGCAGACACAGGCTGTTAGAATAGTAACTAAGTGGTCCAAACTAGCTCTCAAAGTTTGAGGTGGACCATAAGGTGTGATTCACTGGACATTTACATAGTATTAGATATTATGTGCAATCTAGAGATGATTTAAAGTATGCAGAATAATTAAATTTTCATATACAAATACTATGCACTTTCTAGAAATAGCTGGGACATCCATAGATTGTCTTGTGGCTGTCTTCTGCTGATTCTCAGGGGTGAAGAGAGCTGCTACTTACTGTTTTTTTCCCCCCGGACCAGTAGATGCACCCAGCTTTTAGAATAAGAAAACAAGACAAAACCATTCTGAACCAAATAATACCAGTATACTAAAATGTTCTGTGGTACCATGCCTTTGTACCAGAAGACACACCCTCATTTTCCCCCACTTTTAAGGGAAAAACTGCAACTTATGTTCCAAAACATACAGTAACTTGTCAGTTGAGATCTAATGATAAGATGCCAGAAACTCTGGTTCCAAGATATTTTCACATCATAAAATTTCTAATATGGCAATGTATGTTTTGTAATATATTTTTATTAATGCTTTATAGACTAATACATTTAGCTTTGTATTAGCTTTTAGTTTTATGTGTTCCTAAGTATGCTATGTGATCTTAGATCCTTAGGTACTTAAAAGGTATTTAAATATGTAAAAAAATAATTGAAGTGTTATGAAAGAACTCTGCAAAGTATAACAGGCAACTTTATTCCTTTTAATTTATTTGAATTAGATAAAATCATAGTGTGCCTCCTCTTCAATGGTCTCTCATATGAAAAGAAGTATGGCAGTTACTAGCTTATATAAAACAAAATCTACTTCTGACCTTTAATAGTTGAAGATTTATTAAATTTCCTAGTTTACTATATATAATTTCATGTAATGTGCAATTTTCAAAGTGCATCACCTTTATAGTAAACATATATTTAAGAGTCCTACTCACAATGCACAGACTCCAGTACAATATAATTGATAATAGCATGCAAGTAACACTTTGCTGATGATCATTCAGCAATGACTGCAGTTGTTCTTCACCGCGGAGCTGCCAGGTGTTCTGACCAGATTCAGAAGAGGTTGTGGCACAAGGGGTTTGGTTGCTGAGAACAGATGACTGTTGACTGAAAACACACAATTCCAGAAAGATCTAAATGTGTCTTTCATTGCCTATGTCAAGGTATTAGACTGTGTGGACCATAACAAACTTTAGGCAGACTAGAGGAGAATGGGGATTTCAGAACAGTGATTTGTGCTAAATTTCTCATGGAGAGTTTAGACCATACTTTGATCAAGAGGCAGTTGTGGGAAAAGAACACAGAAATACTGCGTGGTTCAAAATCTGGATTTGGGGAGGATTACATTCTCTCACCATACTTCTTCAGTCTGGATGCTGAGTCTATCATCAGAGAACTGGACTAGAGGGCCTGGCACCGAGATTGCAGAAGGTTTACGCACGCCCAACCTGCGATGGGCAATTGGACTTGCTGAAAGAGAGGGGGACTTGAAGGGTTTGCGAGTAAAGATCAAGGGTTGCAACCTTGGGTGGGGATTGCACTTCAATTTAAAGAGAAAAATGCTCACAAGTGAACCAATAGGTAACAACATGATGTACCACAAAAAGATAGTAGTTGTCACTTGTTTCGTCTTGCTTGGATCTATAATCAACACTCATGGAAACAACACAATGCTGCACAAAATGTTGAAAAATAAGGATGTTGCTTTGAGGACTTGGGTAACTTGACACAATCATGGTCTTTTTAATCACCTCATTTGTGTCTGAAAATAGGACATTGCATAAGGAACACACGAAGAAGGACTGATGTATTTGATCTACGGTGTCGATGTCGAACAGTGAAACGACCATGGGCAGCTCAATAATGAAGAGTCTGACTTGGAAAACATACAGTCAGAAGGCTCCTTCGTGGTTAGGATAATAGACATTGTCTCACACACTTTGGATATGCTACTCAAACTCCTTCATGGAGAAAGAGATCCTGTTGGATAAAGTGGATGGGCAGGGACAAAAGAGGAAACCCCTAGCGGAGCAGGATGGGCACAGTGGCTACAGCACTGTGTCAAAGGCAAGGATGATTGTTAGGAAGGTACAGGCCTAGGCAGTGTTATGTTTGCATGCACATGGGCTGCTCTGGTGGCGAACTGATTTTATAGCACCTACCACCAGCACAACTTCATTACCGTTTATGAGCTGGACCTCAAAGTTGTGATTTTCCTTTAATAACATTGTAAAGAATATCTCAGCACTTAAGGAATAGTCATTTAGATAATTCACTGACTATGTGTTAAGGATGCAATAGATTATATGTCTCCTCAGGCTGTGATGGTCTTCCGGTAAACCTATTATTCAAATGCCTAGCTTTTAGAGGTGGAATTTTAAAGAAGAATCTTTCATAGCAGAAGACTTACAGCATGTTTATTCTGCTTGGTTCTTTGGGGATAGCTAACTTGTTGTCTAGCATCAATAAGTACAGAATTGTTACTTCATAAAGTTGATCAACTATTTCATTTTATAGTTTAATTGTAAAGAATATGTTTTTAAATCCTTTATAGTATGGTGATTTTTGTTCAGTCTTTTTAAATTGTTCATTCATAGAAAGCTAATTTTAGTTCTCTTAATTTAAATATTTTTTTCTTTGAAAACTGCCTAATGGGGTAACAGATCATGCTTCTCTTCATCTCCATGAAACAGAAACTTGAAGAACTAGATGATGCCTGGCTCTCACTGCTAACCACTCTGAGGAGGGTCACAGAAGAGGGTGCTGAATACAACAGGATGAACATGGGGAAAGACATTCAAAATCTTTAAAAAATATATGGAATGTTTCATGATTGTGTGTGTCATCCTTGCACAGGGACTGTGCTAGTCTTCTCTGTATCATTCCGTTTTCCATTTTAGTATATGTGCTGCCAAAGCAAGCACCAAAATCCAAACAAGTACCTGGCCTACTGGGATAGAAGAGACATAACTCTCTGTCCCTTGAACTGAACCCACCCAATGGCTCAACTTGCCTACTGTATTTATATTTTCTGGGGAACTCTTTGGAGCCCTGGTGGTATAGTGTGTTACAAGTTGGACTGCTAGTTCAATACCACTGGCCTCTCGATGTAGGGCAACTAGACATAGTGGGCACTGGGAGGAAGGGGAACAATACAAACAGTACTGTTACATTGTGAGGGTTATAATCAACATCAAAAGATAAAAAGTATATGAGCTGTTCAATGGGAAACCATTTTTCTATAAGAACTTCCCTTCACCTTACAACCAAAAGTATTTCTTCACAAAAATTTCATTTCCTCAGAGTTTTATAAATGATATATGTCTGTTACATTTCAAAATTAGACATTTTTGGCACAAAAAAATCAGTATATATTTCCATATCTGTTGTGACATGGAATTTTAAAGAAGAAGAATATTGATCCAAATATGAGCTTTTTTCATACAATAGTGGAGCTGGCCATAGCTCACCTTGGACAGATGGCTAATGAATGCCTTCACTTTAATGCTCCATGGTAAACCTCATTCAAAGGGATGGCAGATTCATCGCTGTGTGTATAACTATCAGCTATCATGGGACAGTGACAATTAGAAGCAGCAGGACCTCCAGGTGTTTCTCTGTAATTAACCAATTGCAGAGTGTTTATAGTACCAATGCATGAAGCTGTCTTTTTAGCCAATAATAAATACACTCAGGGCATATTATTTTCAAAATAAATAAGCATAATATTCAGTTAAAATAAAAAAAGAGATTTGGGAAGAAAAAAAATTCAATTTGGAACAGGCATAAAAAAGCATCCAGGAAATTTTCTGTAAAACATTGTGGAGTCTATATGGCTCCAGAACTAGACCCCACAAATACAAAAGACCTGGAGGGATGATTACCAAGGGAGATTGCTCAGCTCTCAGAACAGCTGATCTGAGGACCCATCACGGAAATGACAATGATTTATTCCATACTTTCAGTTTTAAATACCTCTAACAAATAAGGAACATAAATATGTAAAATTGGAAAGATGTTGGGCTTTTCATTTTAATAAATCAAGGAAGCTGAACTGTATTTTTATTTTCCCTGGAACTCTTTAGAGCACCGATGGCATAGTGTGTTACAAGTTCGACTGCTGACCACAAGGTCATCAGTTCAAAACCACTAGGCTCTCTATGAGATAAAGATATGGCTTTATACTCACATTAGGATATAAAATAGTCTTGGAAACCCTGAGACAATTCTATCCTGTCCTATAAGGTCAGCATGAGTCAGAATTGACTGAATGACAGTGATTTTGATTGGTTTTTATGCGACTATCTAAATATGCTGCTTCTAGAAGTGGCGTCAGTATGCTGTCCGGGGAAAGTGACCAACTACAAAAGAGCAGCAACAACAAAAAGGGCAACAAAGCAGCTTTTATTTGTGACAAATCTAATATTAAGTAACAATCGTTGATTGTAGAGATTTAGAAGAACAAGCGTTTGAAAAAATTGCTGTGACTCACTTCCATAATTAATCATTACTTCAAAAGATCCACCATTCTATTCCTTTCTATTCCACTCCTATTATAAGTCTTGATGAATCATCTATCCTAAATTTCCCATGTTTCCAACTTCACTGTACATCTCCTGGTCTAGCTGGATTTATGTGGTAGAATTGGGGTCATGATAGTGGGTGGGAGGCAGCATGGGGACTAGAGGAAGGTTGCATATTTCATTGCTCTTACCCTGTATATTAACTGGTTCATCTCCTCCTTGTAACCCCTCTGCAGAAGGATTTCACCTCACTTATTGATGGACTTTGGGTCCCCAATCTGTATTCCCCCTCATTAATAATAATATAATTTTAGCTCATTGATGCCTGACATCGGATCCCTTTACGACCTCATGATCACACAGGCTGGTGTGCTTCTTCCGTGTGGG
>PVJH01024728.1:0-32680 GCA_004026705.1 Nesogale talazaci
CGGGCCGGCGGGGCGGGCTGTGGGCGCTCGTGTCAGCGGCGGGCCCGGCCCCTCGGCGCTCGGGCGGCGGCCGCTGCCTGCCGGAGCTTGGCCACTGGGCCCTCCACTGGGCGCCGTGCGGGACGGGGGGAGTTGGCGGCAGGATGTGCTCCGCCGGGGAGCTGCTGCGGGGCGGCGACGGAGTGGGCGGCGGCGGCGGCGGGGAGCGGGAGGAGGACCGCCCCACGCTGGCCCGGCGGGAGCTGGGCGCCGACCCGAGGCAGCCGTGGCGGGGGCCGCCGGAGAAGCGAGAGCAGGTGAGCGTGGAGACGGCGACCCGGGCCGGCCCGGGGCCCCACCCGGCCCGGCCGTGGAGGGAAGTGGCGGGCGGGCGGCCTCCGCGCGCCGCTGCCCCTCGTGGGTGCCGGGGAAGGGAGGTCCGGGGTGGGGGGAAGTGCGGCCCTGGGCTGACAGGAGGGCTGCCCCCGGCGTCGGGCGGACGGTTCTGGGGCTCCGCTGCTTGGCAGACGGCCACCCGCGTCGAGAAGCCTCACGTGGGAACGCGCGCCCCACTTCAGACCCGTGTCCCTGCGCCGCGCCGGGGGGTTCCTCCTGCCCCCCGCCGCCCTCCATCTTGTGTTTCGGAGTCCACGCCCAGAGAGTGTGTGTCAGGTGTGGGTGCCTTTCTCTGGATGCGTGGCACTCGGTGCCCACGGCGAGCCTGCGGACCAGCGAGAGGTCAGGGCGGCCCGGGATTGGGCTCAGGGGAACCTTTGCGAGTCCTTGCTGCCCCGCGGAAAGGCGGGTGACGATCGAGGGGAAGGGAAGGGGGGCACTTGGTGGGTACTTCGCGCCCACTGAGTGGGGTCAGGGGCATTAATTATGCGGCAGCCTCGATCTTCAGTCTCAGGCCAGAAGTTCAGTGAAAGAGGGTGAGCTGTGTGGGCAGAAGAAATTGAGTTATGTGTGGGATGAATCTTCACCAGCAAATACAGGCGTGTCACACCTCCAACGATTCTGAGATGAGTATTCCAATATTACAGGAAAGGAAAGGAATTCAAATAATGATTGGCCTTTTGGCACCCACCCGCCCACCTCTCTGGAAGAGAAAGAAGAGGCTTTCGACTCCCAAAGAGAGTTGAGAGACTTGGATGCTCAAAGGGGCACTTTCTACCCTGTCTTAGAGGGTCAGAATTGACTTGGGGGGGGGGGACAGTGAGTGTGTTTTTTTCTCTTTGGATTTTTGTGGGTTTAAGCTGTTATCTCCTTTCATCATTTTTTTTCTTTCACCATTTGTTCTCGTCACATTTCACAAGCTTCCTTTTCATCACTAAATGCATTAATACAGCCTAATTCCTATCATCTTAACCTTGCTTGGAAAACGGAAGGGGTGCAATTTTTCATTCATGTGATACTAGAAGAGATGGAGACTGAAGCAAAGCATTGGAAGCTAGGTCTTTCGGATTCCACTCCTGGTGCTTTTCCTGTGTTAACTGTACCGTGACTCAGGAGTTAAAGGGCTTGGTTACTTGCTCAACTGGAAAAGTAAAGAAAACAACAACAGAAACTCACCTGGGAGAAAGGGGTGAAGTTTCCAAAGTAAATTTTCAAGGGTTTGTAAGGACTCCTGTACAATACTTCGTTTAATCTTCTGGGTAATTTGCATCATCAGTAGCTCTGCTTAACAAAATTGTTTGGTAGAGGGGGGAAAAAAGAAAGAAAAATGAAATAGGTATCACTTTGCCTTCTTTCATTGTGTGTCAGGGAAATTCATTTTCCGTACTCTTGAAAATGTTACCTTTATCACTTTTACTTTATTTCATGATTTGGTGAGTATTCCGAGTTATGGGGGTCTTGGTCATTCGTTTATATTGTTGGTTATTTTAAGGGCACCCCAAAGCCAAGCTTATTGCCCTAGAGTTGATTTAGTTTTGTAGTAAATCTATAGGCAGAGTAGAAACACCCCCTAAAGGTTCCAAATTTGTAAATCTTTGTGGATGCAAATGGCATACATTTCTTCTGCAGAATGGCTCATGGTTTTAAACCAGGATTCCTTTTTTAAGGACACAGTCGTAGTAACATGGAGTGTCTTTACATTGCCTTACTCCCATGGTCTTGGAAGTCCCACCGAATGATTGGCTAAGCACCCTGGTGGCAGAGTGGTCACACATGGGGGCGCTAACTGAAAGGTCACTTTGAAGTCACCAGCTGCTCCAAGGGAGAAAGATGAGGCTTCTTCTGCAGTTAGTCTTAGAAAACCACAGGACAGTACTTACTGCCTTGCCCTATAAGGTCACTATGAGTCTGAATCGACTTGATGGGCTAGCGCTATGCAAATAGGGTTAGGTAGCCAAACAAGGGCATTGAGTAGCTTGCTAAAAATGAAAATACGGTGTTTGAGAATTGGTCACTTTTGCTATCCCCACAGGCTTAAAATGAACCATCCCAGAAGTAGAAAGGAGGGCCCTCGCTATTACCAACCAGAAGAGATCAGAACAGAGCATACCCTTTAGACCTGGGGTCCTTCCTAGACCAGGAGAGAGGGCTGTAACACCAGAAATACAAAGGAAAGCTGAGAGCCAACCGCAGAGGTGTGTCTGCAGCAGAGGCAGCAGAATCAGGAAACATGCAAAGACAGTGCAGTTGCCTGACCAGTCCATGAAGCCAGAGTGATTAGGGCCTTCAAGCACAAAGCTTGTGGACCAAGTTGGGTGCCTCTAGGTTCTGTTTGTGGAGCTGAGGAGCTTTATAAGACTTGTCAGAGTAATATGGAGGGCAGATTGGCCCAAGAGGTATGATTGACTGAGGATGGAGGACCACAAAAAGGCTTGCCTGTGGGCATGGCTGAAAAGAGACTATCCTGATGGAAGAACTGTATCCTGTCTCTTTCCTGATCCGAATGGTAACCAATTCTTTCTCTAATAAACCACAAGTTCTGCGTGGCCACAGGAATGACATAGTGAACCTGGCATGAGAGCAAAGAGGAATGACTGATGCCAGAACGATCAGTATAAAGATAGAAGCTTCCACTGTGGGCTGTTGAGCTGGAGTCTCCTTTCCTTTTGTGCCGGTCGAGGTCAGAGACCTCTTTCACAGCATTTTGACACATCGGGACTTCAAATTACAAATGGATTAATGTTGAGAAATTGGTTTGTAAACTAGTTTCAGACTTAAACGAAACCTTTCCATAGAGACAAAATAAACAGAAACTTGAGCAAAACGGATGAGCTAGAAATGAGTCAAAGCCCATCTTCCTGCTGTCCCTATTATTCTCGTTTGGTGTCCTAGACTCTCCATTGCCTGTGGATGTGGAGAAGGAGTTGGGTAGGGGCTGCAGCAGAGCTTCCGTGGGGTGTGCTTTTGACCTCAGTAGCTCCAGGAAGCATTTGCTTTAACTGATTTTGTGAGCAGCTGATTTCCCATATTAAATCCCTTTCAAGTTTTGTTTCTTTCACGGAGAGTCTTGCTCTTACTTCTAAGTTGATTAAGTAGGCTTCTCCCTGGACCTTCCTGATGCTAAAAGCTACTTCACACATATCCTTTCCTTATCACTGCTTTTTCTTTCCACTCCTGTCTAAAAAGCTCCCGCCCCTCCCTCATTCTGAAAACCTCTCACATTAGCGTTAAGCTCCCAAACCTATTTCTGACTCATTGTGATGATAATGTTTTTTTTTTCATTTGGATAAAGAATGCTTTAATATAAACCTCTGTCAACAAATATCCATTCTTTCCAGTGCACTTGAATCATGGTCTCTAGGATATGACATATCCTAGGTTATAGTAAAACCCAGTAAGCTAAAAAAAAAAATGGAAACAGTATATTTTACATACACTTGAATTTACATACACTTGAATATATACTTGTATATTTCCATCCATCAATACAAATTTATCTTTACAAGTGTAGAACTTCTCACCCTTTTCTTAAAATATATTAGACAATATAGTCAACATTTCTATATTATTTACACCTCAATTTTGGTAGCTATTCCACTGGATATTCTATTTTGCAAATGCTGTATAATAAAGATAACCTACAACAACATATATAATCTAAAATAAAAGAGAGAAGTGTATTGTTTACATGCATAAACGAGCAACAAAGATGAAATATGCAGCACTATCATACTTTTTTGTTTCTGCAACTGGTCTCAAGTATAAAATTGACAGTTATTTTTCTTCCTCCCATTTCTTGTCTCCCCAACCCTCCACCATTAACTCAGAGTTCTTTACCTGGTGGAGTAATTTTTTTTACTCAACGTTTTAAAGAACTCTGTACTAAACAGTCCTGTCCCTTTTTGGTGACTGAGGTGTGCCTTTACCTTCACTGTTGGACTAAGAGGCAGTACACTGACAACTGAGACAGTGCGCGTGTCAAAGCTTCCTGCGATTCCCAAATGCTAAAGAGCTTTGTGTTCATTTACACTTTAACTTTGATAATTTCTCTTTTGTCCCCACCAAATGTTGACTCAAGGAATGCAGGGGAACATAATGATTTAATGTGTCTGGTCTAGCAAAAGTCTCCACCACCTAACAAATGACCTTTCCTGCATGGATCTGGTAAGAAGGTGATAGGATTCCCTGGAGTCACTTGGTTGTTTTTGAGCCCTCCCAGAACCAGGAGTTGGGGAGTTCATTCCCAGCAAGAGTCAGGTGGGAAGCATGTGCCTTGTCAGGAGATCCCTGTGCAGTGAATCTCCTGGATCCAGAGGACAGCTATACCAGCAGAGCAGCCGCAGAACTAGGAGTCAGGGTGTAGAATAGAGTGATGGACTTCCTAACCCATGGAGGAGGTTAAGATGAGTGCTTTTGTGCAGGAGGCTTGCTTGTGGAGTGGGATACCTCTGGGCATCTAATTGTGGAATTGGGACTTGTTGGCCCACTGAAGTGGAGCTGAGTACCTTCAGACAGGCTTACTGGAGTGAGGTATATGTGATGATAATGTTATAGCAAAGTGTATCTCGGTGTGTTGGTATTTATTTAATATGATACGGAATAGATCTCTTGAAAATGATTTTGGAGGGTGTTTTTTAATTCACATTGAGGACTGCTAAACAAAAACATGGTATTTTTAATCACTTCGTATGGCTGCAAAGGCTGGACAATGAATAAGGTTACAGGTTGGCTTGCTCACCCAGCAGTTCAAAACCATGAACCATTCTATGGGAGAAAGACAAGGCTCTCTCCTTCTGTAAAGAATTATAGTCTCAGAAACGGTGCTCCTCTGCCCTTGAGTGATGTCTATAAGACAGAATCGACTCACTGGCAGTGGGCTTTTTATTTTTATCTATTTTCTTTTTACTTCATTGTGGAAAATTATTCTGTGCATTACATGTCCAACAGAATCCTTGGCCTCTAGACTTTTCCAAAAGTCACCTGGGAAGGAAAAGTGTCCCTAGTTTAAAAACTCTGATTTAGAGATTTTACTCTTAACAGCGATGGGTTTATCTTAATGAACAAAAGATGCCTACCATAGGCAACCTTTACAGTATCATTAGGAACTAGGGGAGATGAAATAGAGGGCTGAATTCACCCAAACTCATTACATTTATTACAGTCTTACTTACAATCTGCCTTTTAAAGGGAAGTGGTTTTAAATGAATGCCTTTTGTCAAAGACTGTTCTCACACCCGGTGGGAGAACCACCGTCATCAGATTGAGTCCAGCTCACAGTGGGCCTACAGGACAAAGAACTGCCTCGGGGGGCTCCATAATTGTAACTCTTTTCACGAGTGGAAAACTTTATCTTTCTCCCTCAGAGGAGCTGGTATCTGCAAACTGCTGGCCTTGTGGTTAGCAGCCCCAGGTGTAGGCCACTAGGCTACTGAGGCTCCTAATTCGCAGGGGAAGGTTCTTTCCATGTATGCAAAGAACCCTGGTTTGAGCATTGGGACACTTGGATTCTGGTCTGCCCGAGTACTCGTTAGTTTAGCCTGGACAAAGAGTGTTGGCTTCGTCAACCTTGCCAAGAGTTCAAAGTTACTGATACTGTGTTCAAGAGCAAAAACGGCGAATACTATGGATTGGCATATGTTCTAGTCCATTGCCCTTCTAAGTGTGATTTGTGGGGGGCATAGTGCCAAAATCACCTAGGAGCTAGCTCCCCAAACCAAATCAAACTCACTCCCCCTGGGGTGATTCTGACTTACAGGGAGCTTAGCTGGAAATGTAAAATATCCGACTCACCCCCAGACCAAATGAATCATAATCTGCTTTTAAGAAGATCCTCCCCAGACGCCTGATAGAATTATTTTCCATTAGGAACCCAGCTGAAAAGTAGACTGGACTGTTTGACCACACAGAACAGCGCAGTGTTTCATGTTTTAGTGATTACTCTAAGTACCTTCCATATATCATTAACTCATCTAATCCTCCCAACTATCTTAGGGAGGATTATATAATTATTGTTCCTATTATACAGATGGAGAAACTAAAGCCCAAAGAGGCTAATTAATGGGCCCAAAGTTAGCAAGTTTAAGAGCCAGGATTTAAAACTAGGTATTCTGGATCCAGAATCCATGCCATTACACATATCTCTAATGATATATCAAAAGGGAAGGATAAGACCCCTTCTTACCTGCCCCTGGCCTGCTCCAGTTGTGCTGAAATGGACTTATGCAAATGCTTTTTTCAAGGTTCCTTTGCTTGCCAAAGGAGCTCTGGTGACATGGTGTTTACTCATTGGGTTGTGATTTACAAGATCAGCTGTTCAAAACTACAAGCTGCTCTGGGAGAGAAAGATAGGGCTGTCCACACTTGTAAACATTTCTAGTCTCAGACACTCGCAGGGGCAGTTAGTTCTACCCTGTCCTATACGGTCGCTGCGAGTTGCCATTGACTGGATGGCAGTGAGTTTCATTATTTTCAATTTTGGTTGTTTAATAAATACCTACAAGTTGGTATCATTCTGAACATTGTAAGCATTACAGATGGCAAGAAAACATGCAATTTGGCATTACTGTTGGAAAACAAACAAAATTATCATTATTTATCCACTGGGTGAGAAGCCTAGGTTGTGCTCTCCGATAAACATTGGACTGCTCCCATCCCCTGGACGGCAGTCCAAACCCATCAGCTGCTCCACGGCAGAGAAATGGGGCTTATCTGCCCCTGGAAAGACTTGCAGCATCAGAAACCATACATCTGCGCAGATATTAGGTCACTATGAGTGTATGAAAGGACTTCGTGGCAGTGGGTTAGGTTTCAGTTTGGGTTAATAAACAGGATGCTTAGATACCCAAAAGATGCAAAAGAACCAGGTATTGGAATTAATAAAATAATTCAGAGAGGTAACCAGTTAAAAATTGAGCATACATATATAAAAGGTAATGCCTCGAAAATGTGCCGGGGGCAAAATCCTTCCCATGCTTACAAATATATTAATAAAGTCCTGTGCCTGTATGACTGCCTGGTTTATTATCAGGTGACACAGCCCACAGAATGGAACACTGCCCAGTTGTGCACCGTCTTTCCAATTGCTCTGAGGTCTGACGCCACTGCTGTAACCATGTGTTAGGCCCCCTTCTTCAGGGCCTGCCTCCTCTTGGCTTTACCAAATATCATGTCTTTTTTCAGGGACTGGCCTCTCCTGATTACATAGCTAAAGTACCTGAGATGAAGTCATCTTTGGTTCTAAGGAGCAATATAGCAACATTTTCCCAAGACCTACGTATTTGCTCTTCTGACAGTCCACAGTATTTTTCTTCCTTATTCATTCCAACTTTCACACAAACAGGAAATAAGGAAAAATACCAGCACTTGGGTCAGGCAAACCATAGTCTTCAGTGGCATCTTTCTTTTTAAGACTTTAAAGAGGTCTATGCAGCAAGCATATTTTCCAACTACAATAAATCATTTGATTTCTTGACTGCTGCATACGTGAACATTGGTTATGAATCCAACCACGATAAAATCCTTGACTTCTACTTTTTCTCTGTTTATCACTATAGTGTTATATGTTTACCCACTTGTGCGAATATTTGTTTTCTTTTCAGTGAGTTTTGGTCTATGCCGAAGGCTACAATCTTTGATCGATATCATCCAGTGCTTCAAGCTTTCCTCACTTTCAGCAAGCAGAGTTGTGTGTCTTCTGTTTATCGTAGTTTGCTCATATGCCTTCCTCCCACCCTAATGTCATGTTCTTCATATAGACCAACTTCCCAGGTTAGTTGTTCAGCATACAGATTAAATAAGTATGGTTAAAAAAATAACACAGTCCTAACATATACCTTTCCTGATGTTAAACTATGCAGTATCCCCATGTTCTGTTTGTAAGGCTACATTTTAGTCCATCAAAAAGTTTCACTTGAGCATAACCAAGTGTTCTGGAATTCCCATTCTTCTCAATTTTATCCATAGTTTGAGTTACGTTGTCAAAAATCATTCAAAAGAGGTTAAATACCTAAGAGTTGAAAAATTGCCAGAAAATATAGATGGATATTTAGCTGATTACCAAATTAGAAGAAAGACATCTTCTAAACAAATATATAGGTAACTATAAGTATGTGTGTATATGAAATGACACCCCCCCCAAAAAAAAAAAAGAAAGAAATTCCTTTGGGTAATTAAATGTAAAGCATTTATTTGAGCAGAGGCCAAACTTCCAAGTGACCCTGGACAAAATATACATTTTATCTTCTAATCTGTTTTTTCCAGAATATTCAGTGGGGGAGGTAGTTTTGTATGTTTTTCATTTATCCTTTTTGGCAACTGTGCCTTATTTCGGCATGGAAAGAGGAAATGGTTTGCTTTTTAGTTGTTGCTGCTGTTTTCTTATGGCAACAACTGCCACTTATCATAGTTCTGATCAAAAAGAAAGCATGGTGCAAATGTTTTGAACTTCATGAAAAATGAAAACCCATTATTAGAACTTAATATCTAAACACAATGGTTTAAAAACTTAAGGGAATTTCTTCTTCTGGTTTTTTTAACTGTATTTTCCTTCCTAGAACTCTTTCTAATATCTCCGTGTGAGATTTTATTATATTTCTAAATTTTCTCTAATCACGCAAAATGTATTTTTATCCTTTTGATCAAATTTTACATGTATACACAGACAAAACATTCAAGTTGCAAATTCCATAAGTCTGCTTGTGTTCATGTTTCCTATTCTTCAGTTGTCAGAGGTAGTAAAATGTCGCAAAAGTAAAATTGCCACTGTTATAAGTTGAGAATTGATAGGAAAAGCCATTTTGAAGGGAGAAATATTTAGTTAAAGATTCCTTCAGTAGAGAAGCTAGTCTTTTTTATAGTATGATCTATAATACTATCTTTCATAATAATGACCCCAGAAACTTAATTTAGGAAGAAAAGGATCTTTGAAAAAGTACAAGTATGTGCTTGCTTCGGCAACACATATACTAAGAAAAAGTACAAATACACAAAGAGAGATTTTTTTTCTTATCTCCAACTTGAATTAATTATAGTCTTCATTTCATGGTCAACTCCTCTCTTTTTTTTCAACTCTTCTTTTCTTACTCACTTAGACCAAGCCCTTCTCACATGTAATGAATTTAATTTTTTCTTTCCATACCCTTTTCATTGCCTATACTGGACAATTGGTTTGCCAGATACCTTGAAATTGTGTATGTCTCTTTAAATACTGGAGGAATGAAAATTATATATGTTTACAACTATGATTTATGACTTGTAAAATATTGACCTCTTGATTAAGATGAAAAGTTTTAGCAATTTTCAGTTCATAGACATTTCAACATCAATTGAAGAACTAGCTGATAATACCATCGATTTTTATCCACCCTTTCAGAAATATTGTTTCTCCTTTTTTACTTCTTTATAGTTTAAGGGCATTGAAGTACAAAGGAATGCTGTAACTCATTGTTATAAATGCTAGTTAAGACAATTAGAACTAATATTCTAGCACAGTGACAAAGGTGAAAAAAGCTTGATGGTGTAAGTTTAGAGAAAAATGTATAAATTAAGAAGATAGTGAAATTAATGGCATGAACTAATTCAGTATATCTAGAGGTCAATCTGGTATCAATCAAAAATCAGTAATGTATCTATTATCTTAAAGATAGAATGTTTTTTTAAAAATAGGGAGGTTAAGTTACTAATCGTAAGTATCACAACTAGTAAGTTATAAAGTTGAGAGTCAAACTTATGTCCAACCAAGCTCTGAACCATCAAGGCAGGGTTGGGCTAAAATAAGCAGTTTATTGGATCGTGGATAATATAAGCTAAATAGAAGTGAAGATAGTTTGATAAAATAGAGTAGAATTTGTTAGTGCATCCCACGTTCTATACCTATAATTTTGTGGACCTTAGTCTTTTTGTACTAGGTCAGCATGTAAAATATTAGGAGGAGAAGCCAACAAGCATTGTCATAAAATCTTGAAAGCCTTTATTAAGCAAAACTATCAAAAGGTGAAGCTGTTGTGTCTTGAATCTAGTGTACACACTTCTGAAGGTGGTGATTCTGCACTCTGCAACTTACACCACATCAAAACTTCCTATTAAGTCCCAGTCATCATCATGTGTCCTGTGAGAAAATCCACCAAGGTTACCCATTAGGCCTCATGCAAAACAGTTGCCATACCTTTCTCAGCTGACCTCTGCCTTGCCTTGAAGGGGGCCTACCCGAGCTCCCAGAAGCTACTGTTTGGATTGGACCCTTTTGTGAAGGCACCCTATAGAAATTGAGACAAGTGTATTACTGAGAAAACCGGTTTGCGTCCGACTACTGATCACAGAGAGGTGCATTTGCCACATGTCTTTTCTGGAATAAATCCATGCTATATGCACTAAAACCTTTGACGCATTTTTTATTTAAAGAGAATAATTATTTAGACTTAAAAGAGACAAAGACAACACAGACACATCGTCCCGATGAGGGAGGCCACCACAGGTTAAAACGGCACCCAAAAGTTGAGATACAACCCTTTTTCACTTAGTCCCATGTCTATTGTGGTCTCCAGTCAGAACCATTGCACTCACACAGCACCTCTCCTCCATCTCAGGGCCGCAACCCGGAACTCTCTGTCTCAGCTCTTTCACTGGGAGAAAGACCTTTAGACCACCATCCTAACTGCTAACTCCTCCAAGATATTGGAGTTCTGACCATAAAAGGAATGCCTCTGTCTGGATTATTTTCCTCAGAGCTCCTTTCACTATTTGAAATCATCTCATAGATTTTTATATTAAATGTGTGTTTGGATGGTTGTCTTTCTGCATTCTCTTTCTCCCTCAAGAAACACACGTGCACACAAAACTTCCGTGAGAGCAGAGGACCACCCCCCTCATAAGATAGATACTGCAAGACATCATTTTGGCAAGTCTGGGAGAAGGGTGAGACTGTCCATTCATGTGAAGAGTTCCAGCCCCTTCCAGCCCATTCTGCCTTGTCCTCTAGGGTCAATGGCTGTGGGGTTTTTTAGTAATATAAACACATAGCTCTCCCATTTCTAGATGATAAGTATTTTCTCCTTGGAATTTAAATGATTAGCTATTTGGTTTTCAAGGTCTGTGAGTTCTGGATATGGCTGTTTTAAGACTCCAACCCAAACTCGATACCATCAGATCAATATTGATTAACACAGACCCACAGGACAAGATAGAACTCCCCAGTTCGTTTCTGAGACTATGTTCATGGGAGAAGAAAGCCCCATCCGTCTTCCACAGAGCTGCTGGTGGATTTGAACTGCTGAGCTTGTGAATCCCAGCCCAAAGTATAGCCATCATACCACAGGGCTCCAGTTACTCTAGTAACCTATCTAATTAGGACTTTTCCTTTGACCCTTATAACATTGCCCACTGTTGCATGCTGACTCGAGATGGGATTTTCCAGGTTGTGAGTCTGTCTGGGAGCAGTCTCGTCTTTCTCCAGGAGGCAGCTTTGAACCACCAGCCTTGCTCCCAGCAGTCCAACGCTGACCCAACAACACCACCAGGGCACTTTCATTTTTATCATGTTGAACATCAGTTATTTTCCTGGTAGACATTATGTTCTGGATAATTTTCAGTATTGCTTGCCCTTACATTTCTGAATTTCTTCTATCCTGTTTCTTAGATAGCATTTATTTTCTTGATGGCTTTTGGGTGGGGGAAGAGAAGGTATTCTGTTTTCTGAGGTTTTTTTTAAACCATTTTACTGGGAGCTAATACAGATATCATAAGACTCCATAGGTCCATCACAGCAAGTATTGTTGCACAATTGCTACCACAGTCAGTTTCAAAACATTCTCTTCCTTCTTGAACACCTTGACATCAGCCCCCCTTTATGTGTCCCACCACCACCACCCTGGCCCACAGGAGCCATAGTTCTACTGGCTGTCTCTAGAGCATGTGGTTCTCAACTTTCTTAATGCAACCCTTTCATACAGCTCCTCATGTTGTGGTGACCCCCCCCCCAACCATCAAATTATTTTTGTTGCTATTTCATAACTATTTTTGCTACTGTGATGAATCAGGTAACCCCTGAGGGGTCGCAGCCCACAGTTGAGAACTACTGATCTATAGGTTCATCGATCCTGGGTTTTATATGCTGAAAAACATAATATATCACAAAAATTCAAGAGGTTACCCGAATGACAAAATACATCTGAAATAAACCCCAATATTTGTGTGTGCCAATAAACCCCAAGATTAAAGGGGGGAAAACAAACCACACACACACACAGAGGAAATGGTGAAAACTAAATCAGGCCCAACATGCTATCAGAGGGGAGATCAAATGACAGTTGTAACCATTCAGGTCAGGTTTATCATTTTTATTTCCTAAAATCATCCCTCCAATGCATCCTGTTTGCAACCAGTTTCTTCTCTCTATTCTGGATGGAGGGAAAGCACCCCAGGCTTATTTCCTATGTAGATCTCACAAATGTATCTTGTGCTCCCACTGTCACCTAGAGCCTTCTATAAACCAGAATAGCACAATTTAGGTTCTGATATTATTCCCTCCAGTTGTGGAGTAAATCATCTACAATCCTTGGATCACAGATATTGGTGTGCTTCTTCCGTGTGGACTTAGTAGACATCTCTCTCAGCTCAGCTGGCTGCTTGTTTAGAAACAAGCCGTTAAGACCCAGACATTTATTTTATCTGATAACTGAGCACCATCTACTTTCTGCACTACACTTTGTTTTAGCATCCATATCTTCTAGATTCCCTTGTGAGGGGCAAGTATTGAGGAGGGCCATGATGCAAGGACTAATTATTATTCAGTTGGAGCTAGGATTTAGTGTAAACCCCAAATCCATTCCTGTGCCCTTTTTTTTTTCAGTCTGCCTTTGTCTCCCTTAAGAGATTTCCTTGTTAATTTATTGGTCATTTTTCCCTGGAGCATAAAAACCTTCTGTTAATACATTGATTAGCTCCTATTACTGATTTTTTAAAACACTATGAGATACTGGACAAATGAAAGCTGACTCCATATTGCAGTACCTGAATTACTCACTTGTACAGAACAAATCCTTTTGTGACTGCATGCTATATCCACAAACAACGAGAGCAGGTTGTCAGGGCAACTTTACAATAGTACTCGCAGAGTATGTTAGGCACATATTTGCTGGGAAAACTTATATCTTAATGCAGCATATAGGGCATTGATGTAGTAAAGTCAACGATTATCTGCTTTCTTAATCCACTCCAACAAAAGAGAAAATGAGTGCGCTCTGAGTGTTTCCCAGGCCTCCTTTGTGTTAGCACCACAGATAGAAACAAAGAAGCAAACATCGCCAGGCCTTAGACCTCTCCCTTCATGGTTCTTTCCTGTCTGCAGTTTAGTCTTGCTACTGATAACACAGAGAAATAATAAATAAGTCTGTTAGCCTACAATGAAAAATAAAGGCAAAAAAGAGGATTACAAGTATGGGGTGTATTTTAAATCACAAGGATACTTCATTTTATCACACTTTGAAAATATTGTGTTTTTACTAATTGCAGGCTGGTAGTCACGCCATGTCAAAATTCTTCCAATGTCATTTTTCTAGAAGCCTGTGTTTATTTGGTGCTGGTGTGCCACATTTTGGCATTTTTGCTCTATTTCAAGCCTTCCTAATGCTGTCCTATAACTAACGTAGCAAAATGTAGTAAAGGGTAAACACAACTTTCATTATTATTATTAAAAGATCATTTTATTGGGACTCCTACAACGCTTGTTACAGTCCGTACATTGATTGCATCAGGCATGTTTGTACATATGTTTCCTTCATTCTTTTCTAAAAGTTTACTTTCTATTGAGCCCTTGCTATCAGTTTCCCGTCCTGCTCCCATAACCCCTTGATAGATTATAAATTATTATTATTTTCATTTCTCACACAGACTGCTATCTCCCTTCCCCCTGGAGAGGGCTATGCTTGTGTTGATCATTGTGATTCCCCTTTTTGCCCTTTCGCTTTCCCCCTTTTCCCTTCCCTTCTGGTACCGCTCTTCCCACTCATGTTCTTGGAGTCCATGAAAGCCCACATCTCTTTTCTGTACCTGTGTGCATGCTTTAGACTAGTCTGAATTGAGAGACATCCCTGGGGTCATGATGGTTGGGGGTGAGGAAGCCTCAAGGAACCAGAGGAATAGTGTGTGTTTCATGGATGCTTTACTGCACCCTGGTGACTCATCCCTTCCCTGTGGCCCCTTTTTGGGAGGATCTTTCTGTTCCTTAGGGATGGGCTTTGGGTCCCTGATCCATCCCCCCTGTTCTCAATAATAGGTTTTTGCTTGTTTGTTTGTTATGTGTTCTCTAGTGCCTATTACCCAGTCCCGATGACCCCTCATGACTGTGCCCAGTGGTGTCCTTCTTCCACATAGACTTGTTCTTTCTCTGATGAATGGCTGCTTGTTTAACTTCAAACCTTTAAGACCCCAGGTGCTATATTTTTTACTAGCCGGGTACTATCCTCTTTCTTCACCACATTTACTTATGCACCCCCATTGTTTTCAGCGATTGTGTCAGGGGGGTAAACATCTCAGACTGCCGATTTGTTAAGAACAAAATGCTCTTGTATTGAGGGAGGGTGTGAGCAGAGACCTGAAGTCCATCCACTTCCTCAGTGTACTGCCCTTAGAAATATATGGACATAGACCAGTACCTCTGTTGTTATGAATTAATGTATTTACATGTGTACACAGCTACGCTTATACCT
Source organism: Nesogale talazaci (assembly GCA_004026705.1). Classification (NCBI taxonomy): domain Eukaryota; kingdom Metazoa; phylum Chordata; class Mammalia; order Afrosoricida; family Tenrecidae; genus Nesogale; species Nesogale talazaci. The sequence continues at coordinate 15,078 of PVJH01024728.1, forward strand.
TTATGCAGTGCTTTGCTTCCTAGATCCTTCCTCTGTTTCCTTTTATCTTCCTCCTGCCCCACCCATCACTTTCCCCCTATTTCCACCTCTTGATACTGCTTCTTGCCTAGTTTGCTGTTACACACACACACACACACACACCATCCCTATCTCCTCTGTGTTGACTCTCATTCCCTCATTGTTCCCCTGTCTATGGCTATGTCTACTGTTCTCATCCTTTCCCCACCATCCCCCAGGTTCCGCTGCTCCCCGCCACTCTTGGTCGCACTGCTTTCTCCTCAGGCTTGCTTCCCATGCCTAGCTTATATAGTAAGCAAACACACAGACTACAAAGAAAACAAAAGACTCAAAAGAGAAAAGGAGAAGGAAGAAATATACATAATTCCGGGTCTGTTTGCTGTCCTTCATGACTATCTTCCCACTGGACATGGGGCCACTCTGAGAGCTGCCCCTCCCAGCCTGAGTCCACGTTGGGGACTCTTCGGGGACTTTGTAGTTTATCTGTATGTTCCCTTCTTGGTTTGTCCTGCTGTAGGAGGTTCGGATTGCACGACCTCCCCGCCATGTGACCCCAGAATTGTCCTCTGTCGCAGTCTGCTGCAGTCAAGGGACAACATGACGTGAGCCCTTGCTGGCCTCACAGTGCCCTCTGATGAATGACTCAGTATCCCATCAGCTCCCCACAGGGACGTCGTCCTTCAGGCCTGGTGTTTCAGCTTGGGGTCCAGTCCGACTGTCCCTTTCACTTCTTTATTCCTGGTGTGCTTGCATGTGGGGTGGCACGCTGGCCCCCCGCCCCAACCTGTAGGTTCAGGGTTGTTCTCTGCCGTGCTGTTTTCTAGGGAGGCAGTGGGTTTGGCTCTGGTTAGGGCCAGCCCTCTCTTTTCATGCATTCGTCCACATGAACACTAAGCCTAACTTTTATACATACCAGGAAAACAAAAAAAAAGTGTGCAACTCTCATTATTTCAATGCCTGTTTTATGACTATTGCAGTAGTCTGGCCCTGAGTATCTTCTAGGTTTGCCTGTACGTGTGGCAAATGAAGGGCCCACAAAAGAGGTATTTGAGCAAACACCTAAAGGAAGTGTGGATTATATATATGACGTGTTCCTCCTTTTGTTTGGGCTCCCTGAGAGAGCACAGCCCACCCTAAGACTCAGTCTGAGTAATCACGGTAAATTTTATCTCTCCCCAACCTAGTCTCAGGTTTTCGCACTCACCCCCACGTTTTGTTCTCTGAATTTCATTCACTTGTTACTTTGTGGAAAGATGAGAGGAAAAGGTCAATTAGTTGTGGCCTTCTTTCAACAAATTTCTTTTTTAATTACATTTCTTATGGAGGATTCGAGCTCATGTTTTATAGTGGTTTTCTTTAGATATTTCTTCTTTCAGGCTGCTTTCATACGAAGAGATTTTGAGGTTTGATTACTTGACGTGAGGAGATGAAGACATGAGGATAATCAAATGTATTTTCTGACCAACTAAAGAGTCTTTTAGCTACACATTGGTCTACTAACAGCAAGGTCAGCAGTTTGAAACCACCAACTGCTCCACAGGAGAAAGACAAGGGTTTCCACTCCTTTGAAGATTTATAACCTTGGAAACTGCACAGGGACAGCTGTACCCTGTCCTGTAAGATTACTATGAGTCAGAATAGACTCAATGACTGTGTGTCAGTCTGACTGACTGACTGACAAACCGACCATAGATCGTGCAAAGGGTTAAAGCAGCCAGCAGCTAACCACATGGTTGGTGATTCAAGTCCACTCACAGAAGCTGTGGTGAAAGAAAGTTTGGCACTCTACTTCTTGAGGTTTTAGTCATTAAAGACCGCATGGCGTACATTTGTACACTCATGCACACATGGGCTTGCAGTAAATTGACAAGTAACTTTATGAAGGAGAGTTCAGAAATTACAGTAGGATTTCTGGCTCAGATCCTGATTGACTGCCTGACTCTAAGGAATTCACTTGACTTTAAAGTCTAAAACACCCATTATGAAGAGTTTAGTGTGAGAAGCCAATGCTTGGGATATATGTACTGAACGAGTTTATTGAACAAAAAGGCTAGTAGGCAAGTGAAAATGGGGGGAAGGCACTTGTATTTAAAAATGGAAAATCAAATGAAACTTGCTGGGTTTTTGTTTTTAATCTGAAGAGGTCAATAAATATGATTTTCTCTTGATCAGATGTGAATAAACATTTGAGTCATAAGCACTGAGATGTAGTCAATTAAATTTGATGCAGTGTTGTTCTGGACTCTCTGCCTGTGGCTATAGTCCTATTTTGGAGGTAGCGCTCTGCTATACTGATGGCAGGATTAAGATAGGATTAAGTCTTCACTTTAGTAGAGGTAATGAACTTAGTCACACCCTTTGTTTCCTTGCCCGGAATGGGCTGGTGAAAGATAGAAACCACACCTCCATCAAAGCCATTCCTCTGTGCATACGAGCCATCTCAGAATCAGGAACAGAGTGAAATCCCAAGACCATGCAAAGTGGAGCACCAGAAGCTGTGGCACAGAGAACACGGGAGAAAACAAAACAGCCAGGCCAAGTTCATGAGACAGAATAAGAAGCAAAGGCAAGGCGGAGCCATGGGCTGGTTTTCTGGCCCACAGAAGCTGAGACCAAAGAACTGTGTGGCTAAAGACCAGGAAGACTCGGCTGCTGGCTGAGAAGGGAAGCTGCTCTGGACCAATGACTGCATCCTTATTGTTACTTACCCTGACTTGTGGTAACCTGTTAACTTTCCTGAGAAAGCCCCATAATTATGACTTCTGTCTATGAGTTCTTTGTGGCCTTGGCCATGAATTCTCGAACCCAACAGAGAAGTCAGGTCTTGTAGGGAGGAATAGTTGGTGTCAGGATAATTAAAGAAAGATGGAGGGAGGAGGCATATCTGACTCCTGTCTCTGGGCAAGAGGAAAGGAAGTCAAAGAAAGGCAGGTGTGACTCTCCCTCCATGCTGTTCTAGTAAACAGTAATTAAATCATTGTTCTAATTTGCTGCCACTTATTTGATTCCTGACTCAGGGCAAATCTATGCACAAAAGGATCGATTATTGCTATCTGTCGAATTTTTCACCAGCTGGTTTTCAGATCTTTCTTTCTTTTCTCTAAGCTGCACTGTACAGCATCACAACAACACACAATCCTCTACTGATGGTACAGTAGTGGCTGTCCTTGAGGTGCATTGGCCAGGAATTGTGCCAAGGACTTTGCCGTGATCGGTGAGAAGTCTGTTCCTAGTCTTCCACTTCCCTCAATGAAACCATTAGAGTGGATGACATATGCACCAGTAAGAAGAGAAGATGGCCCTACTGAGTTCAACCATAAACTCAGAAGGAACAAATGCACAAACGTAGCGCAAAGAGGGTGAAGGAAGGGAAGACGTCTACAAAGACTTCCTGCTTGCAGTAAAGTATGGGATGCTGGAGAAAGACTGAAATGTAAGGCAATGATTTTGAATTTAATATTGGACATACAGGCCTGTAATCAGAAGAGTTGTTTGAGCTAAGAATACTTGAAGGAAAGGGAACAACAATTTTCTAAAAATCAACATCAGCAGGGTTTTGATGTGGTGATATGGGTACGTATGAGGGTAAGTCCAAAAAGTATTGCTATAAAATCATAGAAATCTGTATTAATCAAAGATATCAAAATGTGGGGCTATACCCTCTTGATATGTCCTCCATCTAGGATATAGGCTTTGATGTTCCACCTCTCTACTCCTTCCTTAAAGAATTTTGGACTGTTCAGTGTTTTAAAAATGCTTTTATTGGGGGCTCTTACATCTCTTATCACAATCCATGAATTCATCCAGTATTTCGTCCGGACACTTGCACATATGCCACCATCATCATTTTCAAAGCATTCCCTTCCCACTTGAACCCAATATCAGCTTCCCATTTCTCCCTCCTTCCTTCTTTATCCCTCCCTCACACACCCTTGATAAATTATAGATTGTTTTCCCATATTTTACATTAGCCTCCATTGCCCCATGGGAGGGGGTTCTAGTTGATCATTATGATCGATTCCCCCTCTCTCCCTTCCCCCCACCCTCCCTTAATCCTCCTGGTGTCTCTACTCTCTTTGGTGATCCTGAGGGATTTATCTCTCCTGGATTCCCTGTGTTATGGGCTCTTATCTGTAACAGTGTGCATGCTCTGGTCTAATCTGATTTGTAAGGTAGAATTAAGATCATGATAGTGAGGTGAAGGAAGCACCAAAGAACTAGAGGATAGTTGGTGTTTCATCGGTGCTGTACTGCACCCTGACTGGCTCATCTCTTCCCTGTGACACTTTGTGAGGGGATGTCCAATTGTCTACAGATGGGCATTAGGTCACCACTCCGTGCCCCCGCCCCAACCATTCACCTTGGGTCTGGTTTTATTCTGGATCTTAGATGCCTGATACCTGATCCCATCGATACCTCATGATCACACAGACTGGTGTGTTTCATCCATTTGGGCTTTTTTGCTTCTAAGCTGGATAGCTACTTGTTTATCTTCAAGCCTTTAAGACCCCAGATAAATTATTTTTGTAACCCTTAACATTTGCCTTGCTCGTGAGGTATTTGATTACTTGTTGAATTGAACTAAACTAAGAGTGCTTTGTTTTGCCTTTTTAGTTTAGTTTTTGGTCTGTTCTGTTTTTTCAGACTAGCATATTCTATGAGTCAAGGCTTATAAATTATCAGAGCTAAGCTTTGAAGTAAAAGATTAATGGTAACTGAATTAATAGTTTCTTAAGGTTATAGCAGAAAAAGTTGGGGGGACTTGGGGAACCATTAGTAATAAATACAAGGAATAAAATATTCTGAAATTGATTATGGTAATGATTACACAACTCTTAAATATGTGTGAGCCATTGAATTGTATAATATGTGAATTATACATCAATAAACCTGTTAAATTAAAAATAAACAAATATTCTTGAAAAAAAAAGTTTAATGGTAAGCAGGGAGAACATGATAGACATTATAAAACTAGAGTGTGGTTTCCTGAAAGTAAGTAGCTGTCAGTTTGACAAATCAGTGAGGTCTGCAAGCTCACCACAAGTAGGCCACTGCACATCTTGCACAAAGTACAGGTGCAAAAGTTTCTGAGAGAAAAAAATACCTCCCAAGAATTGTTATGACATTGTTGTTTTCATCGAGTTTTGAACAATTATCAGACTCATACGTACTGTTAACTTTGTTAAAAGACAAGTTCTATCACAGATCTTATTAAGAAAATAGTAAGCTAATTTTGAAGATAATGTAAATCTAACAAAGATAGTTCATAATTTTGAAAATCTGTTAGACACCCTTAGGTGCAGAAGTGGTTTGCACTTAATTAGCTAACTCATTGTCTTTGAGTTGATCACAATTTATGGCAATCCCAAAGGACAGAGGAGAACTGCCCCAGTGAGTTTCCAAGGCTATAAATCTTTGTAGAAACAGACCACTGTCCTTATTTTGTCCTGGAGCAGCTGACAGGTTCAAATTGATGGTCTCTGGTTAGAAACTGAGCTCTTAACCACTACACTAACAGGGTTCCTTTGCATTTGATTCCTACCCCAACAAAGAGCTCTCTGGCACCGTGGTTAAGCATTCAGCAGCTAAACAAAAGGTCAGTGGTTTGAAACTACCAGTTGGTCCATGGGAGAAACATGTAGCAGTCTGCTTCCATAGCAACTACAGCCAGGAAACTCTATGGAGAAACTTTCCTTGATAAAAGCTGGGCTTACCATGAGTTGAAACAGATTCAATGGCCACAGACTTGATGTATGACACACCCAGGATAGCAATAGTAGCTGACCTCACCTTCCATGCAGGAGAGTGGGGTTTGGTTCTCGACAGTTCACTTCATGCTCAGCCTTCATCACTCTGTATGACCATGGATTACTGTGATGCTGAGCAGGCTTTAAGAGCATTTCAGTAAGAATTCAACCAGCTCAGCAATAGTGTGTGGGTCACATTTGTCCAACATAAACTAATCATGTTCTTGTTATTGGGTGCTTTCAAGTTGACTCCAACTCTTAATCAACCGTTGTACAAAATCCAAAACACCAAAGAATTAAAAAAAAAAATACAAGACACCACCCGGCCTTGTGGAATCCTCTCATTGTACAGATCAATCGTAGGGATGATGCAAACTGTGCCTTCCCTTCTATATGGAGACCCATGAATTTGGAGCCAACACCTTAGCACTATAAGAACAGTAGATATGTCTGTCATGTTTAGATGTAACTGTTCAATACTATGTAGAAAAATGTAATAATCATGTAGGAAAATAGGAGCTATCAGACTTTTGTGAAAGTAGGTGCGAGCTTAGAACTCCTGACCTAAAATATAATTCATTCTAAAAAGGAATTCACAAAGCCAAACATGCTGACGATTTTGTCAGTGCATTATGATTAAGCAACCAGAACAGCAGGATCAGTATTAGACTCGGTGCTTTTAAAACCAGTCCTCATATAGCCAATGCCCCAGGTTCTGGCCTGTGCTTCTAATTATACAGTATTTTTTGCCTTTCGTGGTTTTGTCCTAAAAAGAACTTGAAGTCACCTAATATATTTCCCATGTCCAGTCATGATCTGTTACTTTTCTTCCCTCAGGGATGAAAGGTTTAAGTTACAGCTTAAGATTCATTTTGCTACTTAGGTGACTGCTTTTGAAGATTTGAGATGATTAGGTCAACCATAAAAAGAAAGAGCAATATGTCCAGGAAGGAAAAGATAGAGGCATGGGAAAGACTTGGAGCTGTACATAAAGGAAATTCAGTGAAAAGGTGAGTGAAAGGATTTGAAGGCCTGGATGAATCATATTTTAGTGTATTCAAGTACATTAAGAAAGCATCATTCTTTTGGGGAGGAATCAACATAGGTAGGTGATTTTCACCAGTGAAATCAGCCAATGACTAGCTACTGAAGTCATTAATTCCTATCAAAGGATTAATATTACTTGCATCCACAATTAATGCTCATGGAATCAGCAATCAAGAAAGCAAACAACACATTGCATTGGGCAAAGCTGCTGCAAAAGACCTCTAGTAAGTGATAAAAAGATGTCACTTTGCCGACTAAGTGGGCCTGGCCCTAACCCACAGCATTTTAAATCACTGCATATGCATATCAAAGCTGGATAATGTAAGGAATTCTGGAGAGGGGTTGGTGCATTTGAATTATGGCATTAGAGAAGAATATTGAATACATCATGGATTTCCAGAAGCACGTGCGCGCGCGCGCGCGCACACACACACACACACACACACACACAACCTATTTTGTAGGCAATACAGCCAGATTGCTCCTTGAAAGGAAGACTAGTGAGACTTTAGTGCCCACCCTTTGGACATGTTAACAGGAGGGACGGTCCCTAAAGAAGGACATTACGCTGGACAAAGGAAAGGGTCATCAGTAAAGAGGAACTGTGTCTACAAGATGGATCAGCACCGTGGCTTTAACATTGGGCTGAAACCCAAGAATCATGAGAATGATGAAAGCCAGGTAGTGTTTTGTTCTGTGGAGCATAGGGTCACTCTGAATGGAAACCTAATAACATCAACAAACACTAACAAGCTGGAAGATCGGAGGCTGCTTGTGGAGAACATGTGGCTATGAATCCCTAGTTGAAACAATAGACATTAGCTTCTCCCTACAAGGAGAAATACAAGCTAAAATTCTCTAATGAGCATAGGGAAATAGCTGTCAGACTTTCAGCTTGGGTACCTATTTATATGAACAGTTAAAGCTGACAACACTTCTTTCTTAGCAATGGTGATGCATTTATCTTTCTTCTCGGTGTGATATTACAAACACATAGTTGGTGTTTCCCACATAGGATATTCCTACCCTTTCTAAGAAGGTCACAAATTATTTTTCATAAACGCCTTCCTGTTGAATATTAGAGCAGGATAGTAGAGTTGATGAAGTACAAGAAAATTCCAGTTACTTTCTAGGAGAAGACTTTTTAGTGACTTTAAATGCCACCAAAACTAACATCCAATTTACTTTTTCTAATATTGGAGAGCATTTTGCACACATAAGTGTATTGTTCTTTCTACCGAAGCATCATCACACATCTACTCCTAAGGCAATAAATTTTACGGGGGAAAATAAAAGAGTAGTGGTTTTCTTCCTTGACTAGAGATGGTTGGTGTGTGCAGGAAGGGAGGGGACCTGCCTGTGAAGTAATCTGTGTGCTCCGTGCTTACACCAACCTCCCTTGACTGGTTTTCTTTTCTGAGAAGGGCCAGGTGCCAGAAGTAGGATTAAGAGAGTGGTTTGTTTGGGTTTTTAATTTCAGGAAAAATAATAAGTACCATTATTGAGAATGAGGTGTTAGTACAGGGAGCCAAATGTAAACACTATAAATAATTATAATTTGTTGGTTTTGCTAAATATAAGTGAATCAAGCAAATTGAACTGTTTGAGCTGCTATTAAAAACTAATGGATTAAAGCCAATAAAGTGTGAATAATTATAAGGTTGGTTTTGTAATATAAGAAAGCAGGCAGTATACGGTTTTACAACAAAAGAGTTGAAGATAGGTTGCTTAAATATTAGGCTATTCCTCCAGCTACTATGTGATCTTGACTACATTATGTATCTTCTCCAGTGTCCTTATTTGGAGATAATTATGCTGCTTTCTAACAGGATTGGTGATTACAGTACTTAGAACAATACAGGTCACATAGAAGGGATTTAATAAGTATTAGGTGTTTTTTAAAATAAATGTATTGTAGAATTGATTTTTTAAAACTCCATGTAAGCATGTATAGTTGTTTGCAAGGCTTACACATGTCTTAGCTTCACTGTGAAAGGCCAGAGTTAGAAATGAAGAGGACTAAGAAAGTAAAGAACTGAGTCTCTGCAGGTGGCTAAATGCTTCTGATAACCACAGACTGATTTTGTGGTACATCAGCACTATAAACACCTATCCTAGTAGATAACAGACAGTCCCAGTTAGACATACCACATCTTTTCTTAAAACATCATTCAACTCTCAAAAAAGCATTAAATCCATTGCACTATTTCATTTACTTCTGATGCAATATAATTTTTCAGCTCACTGCCAAGTACTTTGCAATTATTAAACATCTCACTTTATGCTTTAAGATATACGCATTTGTATATAAATCTTAACTTCTATATCAGTTAAGGACAGTCTTATTTACCTAAAACATTATAGGCACCAGAAAGAAGGGTGAGGAAAAGTTGAATGGGTCCTTTAAAGTGAAACTATTTCAACAGTAAAGTAAGGTAAAATTCCTGTAAAGGGTTACAGTCTCAGAAACCCGCCAAGCAAGTTCAGCCCTTCCCTAAAGGGAAAGTCAAAATCAACTTCATGGCTGTGATAGCTTTCTTATGTGTGACATGTGAGTGTGTCTGCTGGCATAGTGGTTACACATGGGATGCACAGGTCAACGATTTGAAACTACCAGCTGCTCTGCAGCAGAAAGACGGGGCTTTTTATTCCCATAAAGAGTTACCGACTCAAGGGGGGGCGGGCAACAGATGTACAAATGTGCTTGACACAGTAGATCAATGTAGGGATTGTGATCAGAGTTGTACGAGCCCCTATTAAAATGATTTTTTTTTAAGTTACAGTCTCAGAAACACACAGGACACTTCTACCATGCCTTGGGGGCTTGATATGAGTCAGAATTGACTTCAGGGCAGTGAGTTTGGTTTTCAGTTTTTGTTTATTTGCTTCTTTTTCTTTTTTTCCTACTCAACGACCAATGATTGAATATAGGGAGTAAATATGAGAACGCAGTTGTCAGATTCGTAGAGCATTCCTGATTTACTTCTAACAATACTGATTCCTCTTTAAGAACGTTTCTAGAGGTTTACAAATATTGATTACAAGAATATTAGTTATGTTAAAATTTGTTTTTAAGAGAAGATTTGGGTGTTAGAATTAGTATATGTGAAGGCAACTAAGGGAAACACTGGACAATACTGTGATTTAAATATCCAATTAACTTGCCTGAGATTTGATGAGAAAAAATAAGTTAATTGCCAGCTAAAATACTTAGAAAACTCTCTTGGATAAAAAGGAAATTATCGGGCTGAGCCCCGGTGGCGTAGTGGTTGTGCGCGGGACTGCGGCCCACTGGGACGGAAGTTCCATTCCAGCAGTGGGGCTGGGCCTCCTACTCCCACCGCCGGAGAGCAGTGATGTCACCAAAAAAAAAAAACAAAAAAAAAAAGGAAATTATCTACTTAATGGTGGGTGCAAAAGAATAATGAAGAAGGAGAAAATGGAAGCCACTCTTTTTTATGCATTGATACTTTAAGTATAAGCTATATTTTGTAAATGAGCATAGATTTATAGAAATAAATTTGTTTATGTAAATTTGTTTTTTACATTTGTTATTTAGAGTTTGATGTTTCTTTAACTGAATCCTCAAAAGTTAAGCAGTACCCAGAATTTGATTATCCCAGATCGTATACAGAATAAAAAATACTCTTCAAAATATTTACTGTCAGGACTTATTCCAGAAAACTAGTGGAGAGGCTTTCCCAGATCTGCCTGAATGTACTGACTGTATTTGAAAAGGAGAGTGGAGAACTCCATGCCTACAATGTTGAGACAAATCACACAGACTTCAAACCAAACCAAACCCCTTGCCACCGAGTTGTTTCTGACTCACAGTGACGCTCTGTGGGTTCCTGGGACTATAAATCTCTACAGGAGCAGACCGCCTGGTCTCTCTCCTTAGTGACGAGTGGATTTGAACCACCAACCTTGTAGTTAGCAGTCCAAGATGAAACAGGTGAGCAAAGCTAGTAGATCTATGAGACAACAAAACAGTGCAGCCAAAAATTCAAATTGGGAACCAGGGCAAGAATCTCAAGAAGGTCACAGTCAACCCTAGAAATTGGAAAAGTAGCATGCATGTGCTAGACCACACTCCCTCGGGAGCAATTATAACAGCATATATAGCAGACTTGAAAGTATTTGCCAGATTTCATATTGGCAAATCCACACAGGCTGAATCCTTACTGGATATGGGGCTTAAATCTCTGACCAAACACTGAATGTATAATAAATTACTTTGATCTAGGGATAACTTCCAAAGCTCTGTTGTTGGTGATGGTGGTGCTGTTAAATATCGGTGATCAGTGCCGACCCATAGCGCCCCTATGCATGACAATACCACCCCATCACAGTTGTCTCAGCATCCTCACAACGGTGCGACCATTGTTGCAGCCACTGTGTCAATCCATCTCCTTGAGTATCTTCTTCTTTTTCACTTCTACTTTCCTGCAAATGATGTCCTTCTCCAGGTCTCTCCTGACAATATGTCCAAAGTACTTAAGATGAAGTCTTACCATGTTTGCCTCTACAGAGCACTCTGCTCATACTTCTCCCAAGATACATTGAATTGTCCTTTCAGCAGTTGATAACGCTTTCATTATTCTTCTCTAGCACCAAAATTCTACTGCATCGATTGTTTTTGGGTTTCAATTCATTGCCCAACTTTCACATGCATACAAGGTGATTGAAAATAGCATGGTTTGGGTCAGGTCCACTTCATTCTTAGGGCAGCATCTTTGTTTCTCGGCACTCAAGAGGTCTTGTACAGCAGATTTACCCAATGCAGTGTGTCTTTTGATCTTTCAATGACTGCTTCCGTGAGCATTGACTGTGGATCTAAGCAAGACAAAATTCTTGACAACTTCAACCCTTCCCTCCATTTGTCAAAATATCATAGTTATCCTTAACATTCTGGAAAACTATGTATAGGCCCAAGGCTACATCTTTTCAGAAACCATCAGAATAGAAATCTCCTGAATAAATATGAGACAAAAACTTAACCCTCCTGAATTGTGCTTGCAGTAGTCTTCAAGGCACAGATACATCCTAAAATAAAGGTAAAAATCTACCTGGCTACTCACCCAGGGTGCCACCTAGGGAAGAAACTAGAGAACAAAATCAAGGAATATCAAAGGCTGTACACTATACGAAAGTTGAGTTTATAAATGTTGCTCAGTTGAATTACCAAACAAACAAGCAAACAGCTAATAACAACCTCCCTCTGGGGACCACGAAGAAATCACTATTTCATGTTCCTATAATATGTATAAAATCTTCAGTTATTGACACAAAACCAGGAGGGAGATTTGGTGTTTATGAGACTAAACTTTTATGGGAGCAGACAGCTTCAATTTTCTCCCACAGAGCAGCGAGTGCATTTAAACCAGGTCTTAGAGTTAAGTAGCCCAACGCCTAGCACAATGGCACCAGGGCCTCACAACCCAAACATACCAAACCAAACTCACTATAGCTGATTCCAACTCATAGTGATTCTGCATGTCATAACCTAAATGTGGAAAAGCAAAGGAAACTTAAAAGCAGCAAAAGATAAGCAGTTGATCACACAAAAAAGAACTCCAACAACATTAATGACTGACTTCTTTTCAGACACATTGAATGCCAGATATCTACTATTAGTTAAGAGGCATATCCAATAAACTTATCTTTCAAAAACTGAATGTGAAATAAAAGTGTCCCCTGATTTCAAAAAATACTGACTATATACATATACGCACACAGGTAGATTTTTATGAGGGTGTGTTAGTCAGCATTGACCAGAGAAACAAATTCATTGACACTCATATATATGCAAGAGAATTTTATATCAAGAAGTAATTATGCATCAATTCCCCCAAGTCCAGCACCCAAGCACCCCAGCCCAGTCCAGATCAAGTCTGTATGTTTGATATTAATCCAAAGGTCAGATATTAACCCATGAATTCCTCTCTTCAGACTCACACAGCATGTACCATGATACCAAATGCAGGAAGGTCACAGTCTTGTGGGTGGAAAATCTTGGGGATCCAGTAGTAGTGGAAGCATCTTCAGAGATCTTGCTGCCATCAAATGTGATTCTATGAGGTTTGTCATCAGGAAGGTGAAGCTGTGAGAGTGAGTGTTGCACCTTCATGGAGGAAGACAGGAGCTCCCGGAATCCTCAGGAGAAGGTCATGTCCACACAGAGGCATCATTCACTATGACCTGATTGCCAGGCTAGACTCCACACTTCACTCAAGTTGATAGATTATGTAACTGCCACAAGGAGTCATGAAAAAGCTCCAGTGCCTTTTAGTAACATTTTTCTACAAACTCTTAAAGTTCCCTCATATATATTTGCCAGTAGATTGATCTTAAACAAATACTAGAAGAAATTCTTCAGGGTGACACAAGACAATTATTTGAATCGATTTTAAAAGTCTTATAAAATAGTTATATAATGTTAAAGAGCAAAATAATTACATATACTATCCCGCTTGATTTTAAAAGAAATTACATAAAATAATCTGTATTACCATTGTATTCTTGAGCCTGTAACAAACTAGAATGTAATGTGTTTGACAATATCCTCATAAAGGAGGCAGAAGGAAGCAAAACTGTATTGCAATAAGGAAATAACACCAAAGGGTAGCACAGAGCCACAGTACAACAATGTAGTTTTGCATTTGTAACATGTAGATAAATACTTTTATATAACATTAAAAGTACAATCGAGGGGATTTGAGGTAGGCAGAAATAAAGTTTCTGTATTTCACAAGTTTTAATGTAAATCTAAGATTCTAAAATCACCCCGAAAAGGAGAGATAGAATTTTGTGAAAATGGTACTGGGGCAACCCCTGACCTCCTCTGACTACGCTAACTGACCTCCTTTCCACACTATCCCAAGGCTTATTGCCACCAGGAAGGGCTCAGGTATACGTCTACTTTCCCTTTTTATTCTATCCGAGTCTCACACCAACTGTTTCTCCCATGTTTCTCTACTGTGTTCAATAACTCAATACAATGGCCACACAGAACTCAGCAAAAATTCACCATCATGGAGGCTTATTTGCACAGTTAACAGGTTACCACAGTCAGGACCAGTAAACAGTAAGGATATAGTAGTAGTGCTCCCCAGCCAGTAACCAAGTCTTTCTCTCTGGCCTTCAGTCTCTCAACCACATGAACCCTTGGCCTCTGATCTACATGGACAAGGAGTTTAAAATTTATTTTAGGATTATATTGGGGCCCTATTAAAATAGTCATAAAGTAAAGAAGAAAGGACTAAAGAAGGAATAGAGGAACAAAGAAGACATAAGACATATAGAAAACAAAATGGTAGCTAAAAACTCAGCCAAATTAATAAGAATATTAAACATAAATGGATTAAAAAATCGAAAGGCACAGATGTTCATATTGGTTTAAAATATTATTCAGCCATATGATTTTTATATGTTGTTATTTTAAAAGATCTAAATAGATTAAAAGTATAGGGATGAAAATAGATGTATCACACAAATAGCGACTATTAAGGTTGAAATAATTATACTAATATTAAACAACATAGATTTGAAAGCAAAAATTATTAGTAGGGATAAAGAGGGTCATTTTATAATGGTGAAAGAATAAATGTACTATAATAATAATAATAATATACATCCATGCATATCAACAAAGTCAGAAAACACAAATGAAAGCTAGCCAAAGAAAGAAACAAATGATACAGGGGCTGAGCCCCGGTGGCGTAAGTGGTTGAGTGCAGGACTGCGGCCCGCGGGCTTGGCGGTTCAAATCCAGCAGTGGCTCTCAGGAGCAGCACTGGGTAGCTCCCACGACCACCAGAGGGCAGTGATGCCCAAAAACAAAAACAAAAAAGAAAGAAACGAACAATAATAGCCACTTTTATTAATAAGACAATGAGGCAGAAATATAGCAAGGAAATAAAAGACCTAGACAATATTATAAGTCAACTGTGACTAACAGCCATCTATAGAACCCTCCACAAACAGAATATACATTATTCCCAAATACATATGAAGTGTTCTCTGGGATAGATCACAGGCTAGTCCAGAAGAAGCAAAACCAGTAATGCCTGTATGTTTACATATATAGAAAGAGATATATGTCAAGAAACATTGCACACAGTGGTATAGGTGCATTCCAGAAAAAGCACATTGGTCAGGTGTAAGTTAAGGACTTCTCCTCACTTGCGTAGCTGCAGAGACTGTTACCCAGGAAGAAGGAAGACCACAGGCTAGTAGATGTAGAGCAGAATAAATACAAGGTCGGCCAAATGGATCGAAGGTCCATAGTCTACCCTTGAGATGAGCAGATGATAATAACTGGGAATGGATGAACCAGGTACAGGATGAACCAGATCCAGCAGTAGAAATGAAGTAGTGTTCACATAGTGAACGTAAGGACTGAATGGAAATAAATGAAATAGTGAATAGAAAAGTTGTAAGGGAAGTGAACAAAAGTTTTTCTTGAAAGAGATCCACACAATTAATATACCTTTATCTGGACTATTCACAATAAAAAAGATTTACATTTCTGTAATCAAAAAGGAATTTTCAGGGGGACATACGAATAAGTGTATGTCAACAATTTAAATAACTTTGATGAACTGGAAAAAATTTCTAGTGAAACTGACTCAAGAAGAAATAGGAAATATGAACAGATCTAAAGCAAGTAGTTATTTTTTAACTTTCCACAAGCACAATCCCAAGACAGGTGGCATTACTAATAAAGTCTATCAAACATTTGAAGGCTAATTAAGATATGTACATGTAAGAATACGCAAAACTTTCATTGGCCTGTTTTGGATTGCATATTCATCCCTTAATTAATCTGTTTGCGTGTTCATCCATTAATTAATCTGTATGCCCAAGGAAATTAATGGTCTGTGAAAGGGGGTCATCTTCAGATAAAACGTAGGCACTGGACTGAGCCCAAGTGGCGTAGTGGTTGTGCCTGGGACCGCGACCCACTGGGATGGAGGTTCAAAACCAGCAGTAGCCCCACAGGAACAAAGACTAGGCCTCCTACTCCCACCACCAGAGGGCAGTGATGCCCCCAAAAAAACAAAAACAAAAAAAACAAGCACTATGAGTGGAGGAGGAATGGTTTCTTCAACATTAAATCATGAAGCCACTAACAGAAAAAGATAGCAAATTACTAATACTGACATACCACCATATGTAATACTGTGAACTAATATACCTTTATCTGGACTATTCAAAATAAAAAAATATACGAGGAAACACCTGAGAGAACAGTTGAAAAATCCATGTGAATCTACCACTCACCTAGGAAGTCTATTTATGGAAGTCTAAAAGTGAATTGACAGAGGTTCTTCCCTAGATCGCATTGGTGCACAGATTGTTTCATGGGTAAGGATAACCCAGGGAAAATACCCTACTTTGATTTCTATGTAATTATGTTGCCATAACACTGGAAGAGAAGTACACTCACATTTAATTATCATGATAAAGAGAAGTGCTAAAGTCTTAATTATCTTAAGTACCTTTGAACAGTAAAAAGACGTAAAAATCTCAGGACAAATTCTACCAATAACAATAGCAATAATAATAATATAGTTAACCTATATTGAGTGCTTATTATGTATGTTCAAAAGGTTTTTTTATTTATTAAAATCACAACTTTATGAGGTAATTATTATTTTGCCCTTTATTTAAATTGGGAAACTAAGGTTTAGTGGCTCAACACTTTGCCCTTTGTCACTCATCTAGTTTTTGTTAAGTGTTATTCGCTGACTGACGCCTAGAGACTCTGTGTACAATAGAATGAAACAAGGTTCCGTCTCGGGCCTTCTTCACAATTGCACCTGTCCTTGAACCCATTGTTGCAGTCATGGCGTCAGTCAGACTCACCAAGGCTCTTCCTTTTGTTCTGCCCCTCTCCTCCGCTACGCATGATGTTCTGCTTCAGGGATTGGTCTTTCCTGAGAACAGGATGAAGTCTCTCCAGTTAGTCTCTGAGAAGCTTTCTGGCGGTACTTCCTTTAAGACAGATTTGGTGGTCCTTTTGGTGGTCCATGGCTCTTTGAATCTTCTTTCCCAGCACGGAGATTCAAATGCTTTCTTTTTCCAGCTTCCTTCTTCAGTGTCCCACTGTTACATACATACCAGGCCATGGAAAGAACCAAAGCTTGAGTCAGCCTTGCCTTCCTCCTTAAAGTGATGATATCCTTACTTTTCAACACTTGAAAGAGGTCTGGGAAGGCAGATTTTCCCAATGCAATCTGTCATTTGACACTTCACTGCTGCTTCCCTGAGTACTGATTATAGACCCAGGCAAGATGAAATGCTTGATAGCATCAGTCTTTGCTCTTCATCATGATGTTACCAATTGGTCCAATTGTGCAGATTTTGATTTTCCTTATATTGAGTTGTAATCCATATTGAAGGCTGCAATTGTTTGTCTTCATCAGCAAGTGCTTCAAATCCTCTTCACTTTGCACAAACAAGGTTGTATCATCTGCATATCACAGAACCTGTATATGGATCAGGAGGCATTTATGCAAACAGAACAAGGAAATGCTACATGGTTTTAAATCAAGAAAGTTTTTGCCAAGGTTGTATTCTCTTTTCATACTAATTCAAGTCTGTATTAAAAACTCCAAACCCAACTGCTCTTGAGTTGTTTCTGACTCACAGTGGCCCTCTAGGACAAGGGAGAACTGCCCCTGTTGGTTTCCAGAACTGTAATTCTCTATGCGAGTAGAAAATCTCTCCCTTTTTTCCATAGAACAGCTGATGGTTTTGAACTGCTGACATTACGGTTATCAGGCC
>PVJH01024729.1:0-32537 GCA_004026705.1 Nesogale talazaci
GAAAAAAGTACAACCAGAATATTTCTCAGAAGCAGCCATGGCAAGACTTTGTCTCTCATCCTTTGGACATGTTATCAGGAGAGAGATGTCCCTGGAGAAGGACATCCTGCTTGGTAAGTAGAAGGGTGAGAGAAATGAAAAAGAGAAGAAGACCTGCGATCGGATGGATTGACACAGTGGACGCAAACATACGATTGTGCAGAGGGTGCAGAACTGGGCCGTGTTTTGTTCTGTTGTACGTGGGGTCACTGTGAGTGACAAACTCAAGGCCATCTAACAACGACCAGGCAGAGGGCATTACTGCTGCAGCCCTAGCCAACAGAGGTAGGCGTGTGTGTGTGGGTGTGTGTGGGTGTGTGTGTGTGTGTGTGTGAGAGAGAGAGAGAGAGAGAGAGAAGACAGGGATAGAGAGTCAGTCTCAGGGACTAACCCTGGAGGGTCCTTGCTGGAAATTGGAGTGCTAGAGTCGCACAGTCATGAATCATACCCTGAGTGTCTCGGTCAGAGGGCCCCAAATCAATCTTGCAAATGCTTCTGTCCAACATAACGTCCGTGTCCTTGTCAGGGTCCCATGTCTGCTTCTGTCAACCACCTTGCAACTGTGATATATTGACCTGCCACCAATCACGTCTTTGTGACAGTTTCCCCTCTGCTCCATGTCCCATGTAAGGGGCTGGCTTTCTGAAAATCTTGGAACAACATAATGACTTCGTGTCGACGGTTTCCCTCATCTGGATGATTTGTCTTGTCTTTGTCCGGACTACAACTTAATAACTGTGTCCTATAAATTATATTTATATAGGGGGTTTTTTTCAAACTGCTATCCTTGCAGATTGCAGCCCCAAGGTAACCCCCTAGACTACCAGGGCTCATTGGGCTCAGTGCCAGGGAGGGATTATCTGTAGCTCTCACCCTAGGGACAGGTTCTCTTCTCCTGCTTGTCACTTGCAGACACAGGCCCGCTTCACCCTCTCACCCACCCGTATGAACCTTTGCCCTGGGATATGGCCAGCAGACCATGGGGCTGGACAGGGCCATGGATGCCAAGCATACCATTCTGGAATGAGTGCCAGTACCCTATTGCTCCTGCCCACTTCGGAGGGCCTGACTTTCACACAGCAGTTCTGCAGCCAGTAATGTCTTCAGAGGGGGCCCCTCCCTCAGGATGAAGGGTGGGGAGGGCTGGTGAGTGACAGGAAGACCTCTGTCTTGCAGAACTTCAGTCACAATAGACTCCTTTTGTCATGCCCCCAGCCTTTCACCAGCTTTTGTGTTTGCTCATGGCCAAGGGTACTTCTTCCTCCATTTCTGACTGATGACTCCTCTATTTATTCTTCAGGCCAGCTCGAATTTCATCTCTTCCTGGAACCGATCCCTATAGCTTGAAAGAACTCCCTCTGACCCCCGCACCTTCATCTTGACCTCTATTGTCATTTGGGGGATGTGGGCTTCATGCAAATCTTCACGCACTCACTGCTCTCAAGTCCATTCAAGTGGCATAGGGCAGAGGAGAGCCGCCCTGGTGGGCTTCATGGGAAGAGAACATCTCACCTTTCTCCCCAGGAGCGGCTGGTGGGCTCAGACAGCTGCAAGTGGAGCAGTGGATCAGCCCACTGTGCCATCCAGACTCCTCCACAAACCCGAGACACATGCAGCGTGGATCTGAGGCTGAGCCTGGCAGTCAGGGAACCAGGTTTGATTCCTGGAGCAGCCATATGTTAGCTCCGATCTTGGCCTCACTGAATCCCCTTGAACAAGGGAGAAAATAAAAGAGGGTACTTACGACAATCAAATGAGACCATGCTCATTTAATGAAGCCACGGTGACTTACACCTGTTTATGAATGGAAGCTCTGCGTTAGAGCTTACATTTTAAAGGCCGGGGTTTGTAGAACGTTGGGGTTCGCAGTAGGAACCTTCGCTCCATTTGGAATCACGTTGCTTTCAGTCTTCATGCGAGTTCTCTCTGACCACTCACCAGCAGTGTGGCAGCTTCGCCCTCAGGAAACAGGTCCTTCCTGGTGTACAGAGATGTGTGTCATTTAGAAGTTGGGGCACTGTAGCTATGACTCAGGGCAGCATGGTCATGAGTGACACCCCACCCATCAAGCAGTCAAGTGCTCGAAGGGCCCTAGCACCAAAGCTGTTGGCATTTCTCATGTGTAACTGTGCGTGCAGCCCCATCAAGGTCCTCTCCCTGCTTTGGTGGTCCGGCCTGCCACAGTGATGAATTGATGTGCCACTCACCACAGTATTAGTGATCATTTCTTTCTTTCTTTCTTTTTTTTTTTTGGTTGGGGGTGGGTGGGGCATCCCTACCCTCTGGAAGGCGTGGGAGGCCCAGTCTTGCTCCTGGAGAGCTGCTGCTGGATTTGAACCGCCAAGCCTGTGGGCCGCGGTCCACCCGCAACCACTGTCCTGCCAGGGTTCGGCCTGGAGGCGGTGAGTCTTTATGGGGACAAACAGTCCCATCTCTCTCCCGTGGCTCAGCTGGTGGATTCATCCTGCTGACCAACAGACATGTAACCCAGCACATCGATGAGGAGAGACTGGAATTTCTGAGTCTGAGAGAGCAATGCGTTCCGAGCCTGTGACTGCTGGTCAGGACCCATGCAGCGGGATGGACAGGGGAGCAGGCAGGGAGGTGTTGCCTTGCTCATCCACTGTCGGCCTCAGCCAGACCCACACGGGAAAACCTCTTCCTTCCCAGGACCGAGGAGCGGGAGGGACATCCCCCTTTCCCGAAGTCATTTCAAATGTTTCTGTTGCAGCCAAAAGAGCCTTGATTTTTCTCAGACTCCAAGAATGAGCCCAGGTCCCCCTTGCCTCTATGACAGACCCAAAGCCGTGGCTTCTTGGAGTCCAGATCTTGGAGTCCAATAGGCTCCTGGAGTGACTTCAGAAGAACCAGTCTCACGATTGTTTGAAGGCAGGGAGTAGCGTACATGTGTCCACTTCACCCCCCCTTCCAGAAATAAGTAGTCACGATTAGTACAGCGACTCGGAGCCATCACAGATTCCATGTGTGTCAGGCTAGAAGTGTACTCCGTAGGCCTTTCAAGGGCTGAGTATTCAGATGTGGACGGCCAGGGATTCTATCTGCGGGGCCCTTGGTGGGTTCAAATCGCCAGCTTTGGGCTCAGTGGTCAGGAGCTTACCCTTGTGTACCTAGGAACTCCAAATAATAATGACAGCAATAGTTCTTCATCCTGTATCAGACACATGTCGGATAAGACCCTGCTTTCCAGTCCTCAAAAGAGCCCTTGCGTTGATTTGAAATGTTGTCATTACTAACAGCTGAAATGCCCATGCCAGATGAAAATTAGCATGACTTCCTTATTTATATACTTCACTTTAAAAAAAATTTTTTTGGGGGGTGGGCATCACTGCCTCTGGCGGTCGTGGGCGCTACCCAGCGCTGCTCCTGAGAGCCGCCACTGGATTTGAACCGCCAAGGCCGCGGGCCGCAGTCCTGCACTCAACCACTTACGCCACCCGGGCTCAGCCCCTCCTTCACTTTTTAATGACTCTCTGCTACCCAGCCTCACAGACCCCCTCCAGGACAGAGGAGACTCGTGGCAGTGGGTTTCAGAGACTCTGAGTTTATGGGTGGAGAGCCTCACCTTTCTTTGGTCTGACCTTGCATAACTCTCTCGCCCACTGGGGGTCCTAGCCTTTGAATCAGGAGCCAAAGTATTGTCAGACAAAACGGTTAAAATAAATATACATGCCATGAGACACTGCCGATAAACCGCAACTGATGTATTTATTGAAAACAAGACGAGGACAAAACAAGACACGCAGAGACGTGACCCATGGCGTCAGACGTCCCCAGTGGCAGCCCCACGGTGCAGGTGTGGTGGGGCGGGCGGGGTGTGCGGAGGGTGAAAGACGTTTCCTGAGGTGACACTGAACTTAACCAGGAGAACGAAGGCATGCCAACGACTCAAACTTGGATTCCAGGATCCCGAGTCCTAGGCAGCCCCTTCACCAAAATGACAGCCCATGAATGGGCGGACGTGATCTTGTCCTTTTTAAAAATACTCATAGCATTAAAAAAAAAACAAAAAAAACCCAACAAACCCTCATGGCTGGACCCAGAATAAAGGCTTACTCAAAGTTTAAGGAATGAGTGAATGATTTAATGAATGACTTTGAAGATAGCTGTTTAAAAGATAGCCGGCTCCACCCCAACCATGGAGAGGCCTATAATTCAATGCTCTGCACTTACCACTGATGCCAGCCACTGTCCCTACCTCGATACCCAGAAGCTAGTCTAATGGCATTAACCATCCCAGCCAGTCAGGATGCCATTAAAAGCCTGATTGCAGCCACTGCACCCCCACCCTGGGTCTTGGCTCTGGGCCCTGGGCTGGGAGAGTGGTCTGGTTGTTTACCAGGAATTTGGATCTTCTTCAGAGAAAAGCACAGATGACCTATTAGTCTAATTCAAGCACTTAGCAAGGAATGACTGCACCATTCACACCCCCAGCCTCAGGCTAATGGAGCCAAAGCAAATGGAGAGGCATGGCTGCCCAGAGATCTTCCTGGGAGGGGAAGAAGGGGGAAGGTCGCCCCAGAGCTCCGCTGGAGTATGGGGTGGGGGGGAGGCCCCCTGGCTGAGCATGTCCTGGGGCAGGGCTCCATCGTTCAGGGGAGGAGGGAATTACACAGGAAGAAGCTCCCCTATTCTATTCCCCACTCAGGCAGCCGCTCTGCTCTCCCCGCACCCCCTCACTGCCCAAAAACTGGGCTCAGAGAAAATGCGGGGGCTGCGCAATATCCACTTAGAGGCCGGCTCTTAGCAACCCTGCGGGACAAAGCTGCACTGCCCGCTGGGTTTCCAAGGCTGCAGTGTTTGGATGCAGATGGCCACATCTTTCTGGCAGGGTTCGAGTCACCAAGCCCTCGCTGAGCTGCCAACTACCGTGCCCTTGGGATGCCTTGACTCCTCCGTCGGTGGGTCGGTGGCTGGAGAAATACGCCACAGTGCAGACCCGCAAGCCCACGTCAGCCGCTGATCAAAGGGATAGGAGTTCCACCCCTGGATCCGGGAGGATGTCTGTGACTTTCACTTTGATGTGCCCTCTCTCCTGGTTGCCGCCCCCCCCAACCCTAAACCAAATTTGTTTCCCTTGAGTGGGTTCTAGGACGGCCCCCATCGAGCTGTAATCCGTACAGAAGCGGACGGTAGCACTGTTCTCTCTTACAGAGTGGCTGCTGGCCTCAAACCACTGACCTGTGGGATCCACAAGTGGAGCACTTAACCACTGCACCACCACGGCCTTTCTGGCGTAAAGTCACAGATTCTCAAGTGCACAGATGCCAGGGGAATGGTCTGGGAGACGGAGTAGCATTGTGGAGGGACTTCAAAAGTCTTTGGTTTCTTCTTTTTTTGGGGGGGGGCATCACTGCTCTCCGGTGGTGGGAGTAGGAGGCTCAGCCCCACTGCTGGAATTGAACCTCCGTCCCAGCGCACAACCACTACGCCACCGGGGCTCAGCCCGGTTTCTTCTTTAGAATTGTCTGTCTTACCTAAATTCTCTACCCCAACGCTGACCTCTTGGATGTCTACTTGCGTCTAGCACAATGCTTTTACATGGATTATCCCATTCCTGATGGTGATAGTTCTACACTGTTTCATGTGACAGGCGTCCACTTGGGCCCCAAGCAGAGAAGGTAAGCCAAAGTCCAGCAGCTATCAAACCCCAACCAAACTCTGCAATAGACTCCATGCCTTTTCTTAGCTGCCCTATGGGACAGGGTAGAAGTGGCCCCGTGAGGTCCTGAGACTGAACCTCTTTATGGCAATAGAATGCTTCATCTGGGCTGAGCCCCGGTGGCGTAGTGGTTGTGCGCGGGACTGCGGCCCACTGGGACGGAGGTTCAATTCCAGCAGCGGGGCTGGGCCTCCTACTCCCACCACCGGAGAGCAGTGATGCTCAAAAAAAAAAAAAAAAAAAGAATGCTTCATCTTTCTCCCAAAGTCAAAGTCAAGTGACAAAGTCATTGGAGGATTAAATGAATAAATGTGTTAAAGTACTTGGCACACAGTAGGTGCTCAAGGGGTGGGGCTTAACCCTTTAACCACGTTGCACTGCCTCTAGAAACTAGGTTATCTATTTTCCGACTCTATTTCGGCATGAAGGATTTGGAAACAGAGTCGAGACCTTGCTTTTGGAATCCCCCATACACCGCACAGCACCTTACAAAGCTGGGACCCGGCAGATAGATGCCTGCTGGAAAAATGCCTGGACAAGTCTCCTCAGATCTATAAACACTCTTCCAATCGCACTGCATGGAGAGGCATGTCCTTATCCCCACAGACAGGTCTACAAACCCCCTGAGATCCAGGATCAGTCTGTCCTTTGCTCTGGTCCCTGTTACGGACGGCAGCAGACCAGTAGGACATATCCAAGAAAACAGACTCCCTGTGGCCCGACAGGACACGGCAGAATGGCCTCTGTGAGCTTCTGAGGCTTTACCGCTAAGAGGAGTGGAAAGTCCCATCGATTTTTCCCTTGAAGCAACTGATGGTTTCAAACTGCTGATGTTGCCCTTAGCAAGGCAACACATAACCCACGACACCAGCAGGGCTGCTGGTAACACACACGAAGCACCTAACAAATGCTGTGCATGACTGAAGGGCCCCTCTCAGCTGACGTGGCGGGGGGTGCTTGGTGGCCCAGAAAGGATTAGAACTGGGGCAGATTCAGGTCTCCTGGAAACCACTTTTTCTTCCAATTGCATGTCAAGTCCACACAAAGGTGGACACCTACCCAAAGTCACCCAACAGTTGGTGGCTGGGGTGCTGTGTCCCCTCATCATCTACCCTTTTGTCAGCAACATTCCTAGTTTTATATGCATTTCCAAGGCGAGAGAATGGGCGGGGGAAAAAAATCAAGCTTTAAGTCAACATTTTTAATGGAGATCCAGGTCTGGGGAGCCTTTGGGGCCGTAGCAGGAATAAAGCAGGGCTCAGAAGGTCTGATCTCTGATGCTCACATGTTCTGGTGGGCTCCTGGGTAGGCAGTGCAGTCAGAAGGCTCCCACTCCTTCAGAGGTGGAGATGAGGCGAGAGAGGCCCCAGAGTTTTGCTCCAGCCCTCCTTGCGATAGGGAATGTCTTCCTGGGCTGCCTTAGTACATCCAGTCCTGCCTGCAATGCATTAGAAAGTGGCTGATTGCCTAGATGGCAAGATGTTTCCCTCTAGGGGGCCCTAGTGGACAGGAGGAAGGGACCAAGAAAGACTGGCAGAGCTGGGCACATCCAGAAGTGACTAAGTGATGGTGTCGCCAAGGTCTGAAGAGGGACAGCTTGAGTTGGAAGTGGAGACAGGATGACCGCATGAGCACCCAGCCAACCAGGATCTTGGGTTTTTGTTTTTTGTTTTTAATTTTTTTTTTATCTAGGGTTTTATCGGGAGTCCACTGGACCTTCAGACTGGGGTCAGGGCTGCCACCCCATTCCCAGCATTGCTTTCCTGGGGCTGCCCTTTCCTCGCCCCTTGTAGGCTACAGATCAGTCTGGGTCTGCCGGAGGGAAGAGGGCCCCCAGGAAGTCCGGCTACCAGAACCTCAGGAGCAGAGACAAGAGAAGTGTGCAGCAGAAAAGAGAGGACACGCGGGATTGTGGTCTCTGAGCAGGGTTTTTGTTCTGTGGAAGAAACAGAATGGAATTAGCCTAGCTGCCCCGACATCTCCACACACCTTACCGGCCCCGCCCCCCCTCAGTCTCACTCAAGACCTGCCCCCTCCCCTGAGGGTTGATAGTATTTGTGACCAGGATGTCACCACCCTCCATCCCCTTGTCTGCCCGGTGTGGGCTTTCTCCAGCTGCTCTGGCCAAAGGAGGAGAGGTGGAGTAGAGCACGCCCCACCTGGTCCTCCAACACAGAGAAGCTAGAGTCGGACTGCTCCTGGAAGCGCTGTCTGTGAAGTCGCATCTTTGCTGCAATGGCCTCACCTGAGGAGGGGGCCGGGGGGAGAGAAGGAAGGTGGGAGGGAGATGGTTACTGGAGATGTCTGAGTCTCAAGCAAGGAAAGGGGCCCTCAGAATGGCAGTGAAGGGTGGGGACAGGGCAAGGAAAATGGTCTCATTCTTTTTGCTCGTCCCTTGGGCTGGAGAGTATCCCTGCCCCCCTGCACCCCCACCCCCCGCCCCCACGAGTTGGACAGGCAGCCTGAAGGTAAGGAAAAGAGCACTTAAAAAATTATCAAAGGGAGCTGAGCCCTGGTGGCCTATGTAGTGGTTGTGTGCAGGACTGCGGCCCACAGGGTTGATGGTTCAAATCCAGCAGCAGCTCTCCAGGAGCAAGGCTGGGCTTCCTACTCCCACCAGGACAGTGATGTGGAAAAAAAAATTATCAAGGGCTCATGAAGGAGAGGGGCGGGGAGGGAAGGGAACAACTGAGGAGTTAATACCAAGGGCTTAAGTGGAAAGCAAATGTTTTGAGAATGATGAGGGCCACAAATGTACAAATGTGCCTGAAGGATGTATGGACTGTGATGAGAGTTGTACGAGCCCCAATAAAACGATTTTTTTTGGGGGGGTGGGGGCATCACTGCTCTCCGGTGGTGGGAGTATAAAACGATTTTTTTTAAGCAAAAAGAAAGGTCCAGATCGGGGGCCATAAAAGTCTTTACTGAGGGGGTGCTGAGCCCCGATGACGTAGTGGTTGTGCTCAGGACTGCGGCCCACTGGGATGGAGGGTCAATTCCAGCAGCGGCTCTACAGGAGCAAAGGCTGGGCCTCCTACTCCCACCACCAGAGGGCAGTGATGCCCCCCCAAAACAAAAACAAAACAAAACAAAAAATCAACAACAAAAAAGTCTTTACTGAGGAAGGAGAGGGTTTGTCTGCAAGAGATTGGCCATCCCTTCCAGGGCCCTGGGTTCAGTGGACGGAGCCACGGGAACAGGCAGACCACGCTCACCGAGGCAGGGGTTGCTGGAGAAGAACCTTTGCTGCCGCTCACATTCCTCCTGCAGGTTGCCACTGCCTTGACAGGTGCAGCTTAAGGCGACACTGGTGTTGACACTGCTGACGAAGTTGGGGGTCATGGCAGTGCCTGTGGCGTGAAGGGGGGTGGTTTTTCAGGGACCTGTGCCAACCACGACTTCCATGCCCATCTTCTCTCACCCGCCTCAGTCCTCCGCCTGGGTTCAGTCTCCAGAGCATTCCCACACCTTAGGGTTGACCAAGATGGGGGTGCCCCACACATGTCCCCCAGTCTCACCAATGAGCCCCGTGTATGCTCGCAGACATCTGGACTGCTCTGCTGAACAGGACTTTGGGGCATGCGAAGGATGGCAGTGAGTCTGAAAGTCGGCCAAACGTGATCTGGAAGAAGGAGAAGGTCGAGTCACCTCTGAAGGTCTCGTCAACAGCCTTCCCCCGCGCTGCCCTTCAGGATGGCCGGCCCATGGGGACCCTCCTCGTCCTTCAAAACCTGGCCCAGGGCCGCCTCCTGAGGGAAGCCAGCCCCGGTCAGAATAAATGTCCTGTCCTGCCAGCTCCCACAACATAGCTCCCTGGATTTCAGCTCCCCTATTCCTAGTGAGGGAGTGCTGGTGGCATCCCCTCTTCCTATGCTTAGCACAAGGGCAACAAGTTCAAAACTACCAGTTATTTCTTGAGACTTTCTAGTCCCTTAAAGAGTTACAGTCTCAGAAACGCACAGGGGCAGTTTTGCCGTGTCCGACAGGGCTTCGAGGGCAGTGAGTATAGTTTCAGGTTTTCGATTCTTTAATGCTGCAAATAATACAGCAGCAAAGAGCAGTCTTGTTCATTGAGTGTGATGCATATCTGAAATTATTACTCTGGCTTGTTCCTACAAACCTCCCTGCTAGATTATAGGTCATGAGAACGTTTACGGAGTTTAACACACATTCTCCAGCAAATCCGAAATTCTGACTTGGCTCTCCCCTGGCCTCTCAGGAGCAGACAGCCTCATCTTTCTCCTGGAGGCTGCCTGGTCCTCTCAAACTGCTGATCTTCATGGTTGCCGCCCAAAGAATCCATCGCCTGCTAGGCCACAAGGGCTCCCAAAGACCCTGAATACCCAACAACAGAGGAATGACTAATAAGTGAATGTTTTGCCTGCAATGGAATACAATGTGGGCATTTAAAACTCAAGCTCTCAACGTACAATTCACGACCAAAGAAGCACTGCTAGTTCTTCAGGGTGCCCTTGTACTGCCGTGGTTCAAGCCCTTGGCCACTCGGGTAAAGGTTGGTAGTTTGAATTGACGAGCCGCCAGGCATGATGCAGATGTGGCTGCCTGCTTTTGTAACGTTGAAGCCAACTGCTGAGGCGTATCCTACTTCTAGAGACCAGTGGCACAGGGTAAAACTGCTCCGCGGGTTCCTGAAGCTGGAGATCTCTACAAAAGCAGACCGCCACATATTCCTCCTACATAGTGGCTGGACCATGCTTGTGGCGAGCCGCTGGGAACTTTAACCACTGCATCACCCGGGCTCCTTCTGTAAAGAACAGTGCTCATTTGTCACTTACTGTACTTTGAGAATCATACATGATGATCCAGGATGACAGCCTGCTCTGTGAGGAGTCTCCCCACAACCTCACCCCATGCTAGGGCCAGGAGTCCCATGCACTGAGCACTGCCTCTGCACCAGGAAGCTAAGCACTTTATGAACACTGTCTGCCTTCACTCTCGCTGAGCCCCCTGAGGCATGCATTTAAAGTCGCCTGTGACTGACTGACACCAGGACTCCAGACTGCCTCCATGGGAATATCTCATCAAATAAATAACATGGGAGGCAGGGAAGGGGAAAGCAAGCTACAAATATATTCCCACAAGAAGCCCTGATGAGTCAGGGTGCAGTGTTAACAACGATGAAACACCACTTTCCTCTCATTCTTCAATGCTTTCTCCCCAACACTATCATAATCCCAATTCTATCTTACAAATCCAGCTAGACCAGAGGATGTACACTGGTACAGATAGGAACTGGAAACACAGGGAATCCAGGACAGATGATTCTTTCAGGACCAGTGGTGGGAGTGGCGAAACCAGGAGGATTGGAGGGAAGGTGGGACAGAAAGGGGGAACCGAGATCACAAGGGTCTACATATAATCTCCTCCCTGGGTACAGACAACAGAAAAGTGGGTGAAGGGAGATGTCAGAGAGTGTAAGACATGACAAAATAATAATAATTTATAAATTATCAAGGGTTCATGAGGGAAGGGGAGTGGGAGGGAGGGGAAAAACTGAGGAGCCGATACTAAGGGCTCAAGTAGAAAAAACATGCTTAGAGAATGATGGTGGTAACAAATGTACCGATGTGCTTGACACAGCGGATGGATGTATAGATTGTGCTGAGTGTATGAGTCCCCAATAAAATGATTTCTTAAAAAAAAAGTACAATCTGTGATGGGGGGAGGGGAGAAGTAGAGAAGTTATCTCAACTTTTGCACTGACTTTGACTTTTTGCTCACATTGTCCCCCCAAAAATGTACCAATGTTACTATGCTAAGACTGTTAGCCATGCTACACCATGCTTCAAGGCAAAATTTCCTTTATTTGTAATTAGCAATAAATATTTCACAATATATATAAAAAAAGCAGCAGCAGTCGCCCTGATGTAGCAGTGGGGTAAACATTGACTTGCTAACCACCAGGTCCCGGGTTTCAACCCACAAGCTACTCTGGAAAGAAGTGAGGCTCTCTTGGGGGAAGATGTCAAGGCCCGGGAGCCAGGGCTATATCTGCTCTGCTCTATGGTGGATCACGACAAAACCGCAGAGGGACTCTGAGAAAGGAAAGGGGAAAAGACATGGCTGCCCCCCCACCCCCACCCCCGCGTCCAGTCACTGATCTCCAGATGATGGAACGTGGGGTGATGATAATGTCTGTATGTTGGGGTAGTTTGGGAAGGGTGGACATACTGGAGAGGGGAGAAGGGTTATCCCAGGGGTCTCCCCCAGTGAAGAAACCGCACCGTGCCTGCGGGGAGGGGTGGGGGCAGACCCAGTCCCACAGCCACCCCCACCGCTCCCCCACACCCACCTGCAGAGCTCCTGGGCGACACAGGTGCTGCGCAGCTCCAGGCAGTTAGGGACGGCGGCGGGCAGGGCGCAGCGGGGCGCGATGGTGTTGCGGCGGCGCTCCCCGCAGCCGCGGTCCCCCGGGGCGCATGGGCACAGCAGCAGGGCCTGCGCCAGGGGCTCGGGCGCCTGGTCGAAGAAGGCCCGCAGCTGCTGGCGGCACGCGGGGCGCTGGCAGCGGGGCCCCGAGCACGCCTCCCCGTAGGCCTTGCGCAGCCGCTCGCACTTGTCGTTCAGCGTGCACAGCATGGCCAACTTGAGGCAGAGGTCGGAGTCTGGGGGGAGAAGGTCACCCGGTTACCAGGCTGTGCCCGTGCAGCCGGGCCTCCCGCGGGACCCCTGACGCAGCCCCGCAAGGAACTTAGAACACAGCCACTCGGCCCACAGCGCTTCACCCTCTGCCCACAAACTGCATCTGGGATTCTGGGGGCTCCCCCACCCCATCCTGCTTCTCTTCACAAGGTTGTTGTGTGTTGATTACATGCGGTGTATGCATTTATCTAGATCTGATTTAATGCACAGTAAAAAGTTTTAAAAAGAAATTAAAATAGAGCCTGGGGAGGGAGGCAGGAGGGGGCAAAAAAAAAAAATTAGGACTCTCTCTGAAGGCATGGCCTCTGCATAGGACTTGGTCTCTCTCGACCTGTGCAGGTCTTTCTTCTTTCTTCTTGTTTTTCTCTTTAATAAGCTTGCTCTTTAATTCACAAATTAATAAGTTAAACTTTAAAAAGAAATTAAAATAAAGAGCTGGGGCTGAGCCCTGGTGGCGTAGTGGTTGGGCGCTGGACTGCGGCCCACTGGGATGGAGGTTCAATTCCAGCTCCACAGGAGCAAAGGCTGGGCCTCCTACTCCCACCACCTGAGGGCAGTGATGCCCCAAAAACAAAAAACAAAAAAAAAATAAAGAGCCATTTATATAAAGTCAAGCATCCAGAAAATCCCAATAACCGAACCCTTTTCACGAGTCCAATTAAAGTGAGACCCTCTGGTGAGAATTCTACCCTGAGAGACCGTGCAGCAAGGAAAGGCACCATCTGAAATGTCTCAAACAGTTGCCACCAAGTGGGGTTGTGGTTTTTGTTTAGCTGGTTTGGGTCTGCCCCTGTCTGGTGCGAACTGACGCCATATCGGGCCGTGAGTCTGGCTTTGGGCTTTTCTTAGGTTCACCTCTAATCGCACCCGCCTGCCTTTGTTTCACTCAGGCACCCATGGTCACCATACTCCACGATGGTGGGGAGTCTTGAGACATGACGGGGGAAGTTTTTCTACCAGAATATTCCAGCAGCCAAAACAATCAAGACACTGCCAAACACAATAGTACTGACGGATGACTTGGAACTAAGCGTTCATGGCAATGTCTCTTTTTTCCCTCTCTCAAAATTTTCATTCTAATGTACAGGACTGTACAACCAAACTCAACTCTTTCTCAAAACAACTGTGTGTGTGTTCCTTCTCATTTAGCCGCCTCACTTTCCTAAAGAAAAAAAAAAAAACGCATCAGAGTCTTTGCAGATTGATGGCTCTCCATCCAGTCACCCTGGGGTGGAGTTACAGATTTTCTCATTATTTTCTCTGCCCAACACCTCACCCACCCCATTAGATGGCTTGAAAACAAACAATTTCCTAGTCTTCAGGGACAAAACTACTTTCTTGACTGCTTTGAATGAGAGTAAATACTCCATTTCAGTACATTTTGTCTGAAACTGCGGCTCTTCTTGCCACTCCCAACACACCCTTTGCAGGGACTCGCCTTTCGAACCAAAGAGCTCTAATGGGCCCTCTTCGAAGACCTCCCTAATAGCCGTGGCTCTTTGATGGCTCTTGTAGTCCATGCCCCACGCCAACGCAATGATTCTTTTGTCACACTGGGCAGGCTAAGAATTGTTACTTGACAAGCCCCTCGGCTTGTGTTTCCTTTGGGGTCTAGGCCCAGCCCCCCATTACCCAGCCTGGGCTTGCCCTCCACATCGGGTTTGAGCATGTTCAGTTTGCTGAGATTCATTTTCCAGGGTTTACGGGTCACTGCGTCTTCGTAGGGAGAGACATCCAGCTCGTAGTCACCTAGAGACAAGGAGAGAAAGCACCGGAATCCTGAGGATCAGCGGGGTGGGGGGTGGGGGGCGTGGAACAAGAGGGGCTGAGGTCCCTGGGCCAGACCTAAGTCCTGTGGAGAAAAGGAAAAGGCTTAAGTTCTAACCAATGAGCTACCAACTGTAAAGAGACGAGGACAAAGCTGGGGCCATCTGCTCCCATAAAGATTGATAACTTTTGGAACCCTGTGGAGAAGGGCAGGCAGCGTCTGGCCCGCAGTGATGAGCAGTGACGAGGCCCCTGGAATCATCACTACCAGTGAGCATCACAAGCCTGACCAAAGAGAAGCCGGTCCAGCCATCGTGTTAGGGGGGAGCTCATGACATGTTTCACCAAGGCCAGAATGGCCTTAGGCAGACAAAAAGACTCCCTGCCCCTGCTGTCCAGGGTGGCGATCAGCAAGAATCGACTCAATGGTGGTGGGTTTCTTTTGGAGGTTAGAGGCCTAGGCTGTACCTGATGAAGACAACAGTTTAATGATAAGAATAGTCCTTTCAGGGCTGAGCCCCGGTGGTGCTGTGGTTGTGTGTGGGACTGCGGCCCACTGGCTTGGAGGTTCAAATCCAGCAGCGGCTCTCCAGGAGCAAGGCTGGACCTCCCACTCCCACCAGAGGGCAGTGATGCCCCCCCCAAAAAAAAGACAACAAAAAAAGGACAGCTCTCTCAAACTACCATCTGTTGGGCACACTGTGTGCTGGGCACCATGGTATAAGTCATAGATCTCAGGGGTGAGAAGGCTTCAAACGGTTTGTGGAAAAATTCCCTTCCCCTTCCGTTCCGTTTTCCATGGACTTTTCGAAGCACTCTCCTCTCGGAGAGTTAGTTAGTTACAATTTCATGTGTGCACAGATTTACTCTGAACAAAATCTGTTTAAACACGTCTCTGCCCTCCGTGGAGGGCCCCAGACAAATTCGTTCTCAGTAGGGTGCTTTCAACAAGAAGGTCTGATGAGAACAGTGGGGATTTTCTGGACCATTTAAACTCAAGCCAGAGAAGTCATCTCAGGAGGTTGTACAATTGGTTTGGGGGTTTTCTTTAGGGGGGAGATTACAAGGGGCAATCTGAATATATTTTCTCAAAGGCGACAGGATGGTCGCAGGGTTTATAAGGAAGAGTTTTTGAACAGACACATGGGTGAAGGGAGACAGCACATGGCATGGTGCAGGATATGAAAATAATAATAATCTATAATTTATCAAAGGTTCATGAGAGTGGGGGAGAGAGGAAAACATGAGGAGTTGATACCAAAGGCTCAAGTAGAAAGAAAATGGTTTGAAAGGGATGATGGCAACAAATGTACAAATGTGCTTGACAAATGGATGGATAGATTGTTAGCAGAGCAGTAAGAGCTCCCAATAAAATGACCTAAAAAGAGGGTGCGGGAACCTTGAAGCAACCCTGATAAATGCTTAATGCAGAGCTTTGCAAGTGAAAATTACTCGAATAGGTGTTCTTTTAAATAAAGTACGTGCTTAATTTCTTTTTTAAGGAAGAGGTTTTAAGGAGCTGGAAAACTCTGTTGGTGAGGAAAAGGCGTGGAAAGCCACATAGAAGGTTTTCCCGTCACAACAACATACCTGCTCATTATCCGATGATAGCAGGGGCCATCCCATGAGAGTTGCCTTAGGAAACCTTACCCCTTTCCAACCTACACCCCCTTCAGACTTCTGATTTCTTTTTGTCCCTAAACCTCAAAGAACATTTAAAAGGAACATAATCTGAGTCGCTTTAGGATGTCCAAGCTGCCACTTGACGTAGTGTGAATCGAAATACTCCAGGGACGGGGCAGCGAGATGGAAACACCGCCTTCAGAAGTACATAGGTCTCAAAAGGCAGGTTCGTCTCCCCGGAGAGTCTCAAAGACCCAGAGTCCTCGAGTGAATGAGCAGCGGGTCTCCAGGGGACATTTCAATCTCGGCAGCACACTTCCCCTTCTTCCTCCCCCTCCCGGCTTTATTTCCTGCCCCAGTCCTGCACAGCCTTTCACTCCCTGCTCTGGGCACTGCCCGCCATTGCTCCTCTGATCCCGCTTCTGGAGCTCCCGCTGATCTTGCCCCCAGTTCAACTCTCCATGTGCCCGGTGTCCTCACCCTCAGCTTACAAATGTCTTCCTAGTCCTGACCCGGCTGTGGGTGTAGCTCCCGCCAGGGCTGGATGGAGGTTCAATTCCGGCTCCCAGGAGCAAAGGCTGGGCCTCCTACTCCCACCACCAGGGCAGTGATGCCAAAAAAAAATTAAATTAAATTAGATTAAAAATTTTAAAAAAAGAATTGTATATATAAATAAAAAAAAGAACTCACTGCCATGGAGTGAATGCTGACTCAGCAACCCACGATGGGCTTCCAAGACTGTAATAGTTTCCAGGAGCAGAAGGTCCTGTTTTTTCCCACGGAGTCACTGTGGTCTCAAACCGCGCGCCTTGCAGATCACAGCCCAACACGCACCCGTACACCGCCAGGGCTCCTTTGAATTTTAAGGGGACTGCTATAGTAATATGAGGCTCACACAACATCTAAATCACATAATGTCCTGTTTCACAGCTCATGGATGCTCAGTGATGCATAACTTAGGTATATGGAGTCTACCTAGCTCATCTTGTGGCTATGCATATGTGGCACACACGTATTTCCACTTCCACCAAGTCAATTCTGACTCATTGGAACCCTGGCTAGAGTTTCCCAAGCTGTACATTTTTTAAAGCATTTTATTGAGGGTTCTTATAGCTCTTAGAACAATCCATACATCAATTGTATCAAGCACATTTGCCAGACTATACCTTTTTTTTTTTTTTTTTTTTGGCATCACTGCTCTCTGGTGGTGGGAGTAGGAGGCCCAGCCCCACTGCTGGAATTGAACCTCCGTCCCAGTGGGCCGCAGTCCCGCGCACAACCACTACGCCACCGGGGCTCAGCCCCAGACTATACCTTTTTTAATAAATCATTTTATTGGGGGCTCATACAACTCCCATCGTGATCCATACATGCGTCAATTGTAAGCAGAACACATTTGCACACTCTCAAGATAGCCTCCCCTCCCTCCACCTAGGCCCCCACAAACTGTAACTTTTTATAGGACTAGACAGACTCATCTTTTCCCCACAAAGTGGTTTCTGGGTTTGAATAGCTGACCTTGTAATTAACAGCCCCGTGTCTACCTCGTATAAGCAATACATATAATCAATACAATCAGACATAATTCCAACCCTAGCATACACACACATATTCGTATATGTGTACAAATGTGTGTATATTGTATACAAATATGTGTGTGTGTATGCTAGGGTTGGAATTATGTCTCCCACCAAAATGTATATCATCCATCTTAACCTCTATGCTTCTATGCTTGTGGTTATAGGCCCATTTGAAACTAGATGGTCTTCTACTCCCACCAACGGAGAGCAGTGATGCCCCCCGAAAAAAAAGAAAGAAAAGAAACTAGATGGTCTTTGTTATAATAAGTGAGGCAGGATTGGGATAGAGTTTTCGTGAGTTATCTTTTGAGAAACAAAAGAGGTCAAATCAGGAGGCTAACCAACAAAGATGGGTAAAGAGGGATGCCAAGCCACTGGAAGGCTGCCAGGCACAGAAACTCAAAGATACAGGGATCTTCCTCCAGAGGTGGCAGAGAGAAAAGCCCTTCCCCTGGAGCTGGCACCCTGAATTCAAACTTCTAGTATCTGAACTGTGAGAAATTAAAATTGCTTGGTAAAGGCACCCGTTTATGATATTTCTGTTATAGCAGTGCAAACGAACTAAGACTGTGTGCATGTGTGTGTACCCTCATTTAATCCTCCTAGCTTAAGGTAAATAAGTAAGAAAGAAACTGAGGATGAGAGAGGTTTAATTTACTTGCTTAGACTGTAATAGCTAATTAATTAGACAAGGAACTGGCATTTGAGAGCTGCCACTCTCTCTCCAAGCTGTCACTTTTTCTAGCCAGGG
This sequence comes from Nesogale talazaci, assembly GCA_004026705.1. NCBI lineage: Eukaryota > Metazoa > Chordata > Mammalia > Afrosoricida > Tenrecidae > Nesogale > Nesogale talazaci. Next base: position 18,104 of record PVJH01024729.1, read on the forward strand.
GACCGAGTGCCTGTAGCTATCTATGCAGTAAAAGGATCTTGCCTCTTGGTGCTGTGAGGGGTCCTCTGATGTGGGCTGTGCACATGCATCATCTGCCAAGGAGGTGGAAGTAAAACCAGATCCTGAATTGAACCTGACTGAGAAGAAAGAGACAAGATCTCAAAGGACACAAATCTCTCTCATCTCCCCCAACAGGGAGGTGAGCTCCTTCAGGGGCCTTACTGGGTCTGACATAACATCTCTGCATGTCCATATAGATGGTAAGTGTGCTGGGATATCACCCAGTAAGTGTTGGTAAAAGCGAAAGGGTTATGGATGATAGGGGGCAAACAGGGGAAATGGGTTGCATCTTAAGAAGATCTGGGAGAGTTCAGAAAGAGAAGCCATCGAGATGGGAGCAGAAAGAACGCAACAAGGAGAGTACACGACAATTGTACTGTTGTTTCAACTGCTGGCTACCCCTCTGAGGAGGGCATTATCCACCACCTCCCCCCCCACGGAGGGCGCTCTTCGCCACGGACTTGCTCCTGGGTGAGAACTGCGAGCTGAGGTGACACAAGTCACATCTGAGCAGACGCTTTCAAGAGCCACCCTATGGCTCTCTACTGGTCTGTTCCCGCTGCCAGTCTGGATTCCAAAATGAAGAAGATGGACAGAGCGGGCTGGAAGCCAACCTGTGGAAGCTCAACGGCAGATGTGTAACGTGAGCGAGAAATCAATAGCCAGTGATTTGGGAGCTGTATGTTAAGATAATCCAGCAGCAGCTCTCCAGGAGCAAGGCTGGGCCTCCCACTCCCACCAGTGGGCAGTGATGCCGCCCCCCCAAATAAGAAAAGAAAAGAATTTTATGTTGGGGTCACCACACCATGAAGACCTGTCTTAAAGGATCGTGGCTTTAGGAAGGTTGAGAACCACTGATGTATAGTGTGTGGCATTGGCTTTGGGACTGGGCAGTGAGAAGTGAAGAGACCAGGACTGAGAGCTGGAAAACTGGCAGCCCATGATGTGGTCAGGCAGTCTGTGGGGTATGAACTTCAGATTTACAAGGGGCAAAGCAAAACATTTCTATTGCCCTTTTGTATTCTTGTCAGAGAAGTGGAGGTGAATCTGGACATGTTTTCTCATGCTTACAAAGGAATAATGTGTGCTCTGTGCGAAGGCAAACATTTGATTAGCTGAAGTTAGGTTTGAACTGCATCTCATTCTCTGAATATACTTACAAATTCAACATAAAGGCAGATTTAGAACCAGAGCTGGATGGTAAAAGGGGAGCTGTCTGTAGGAGCATTTGGCAAAATTGTTCCCTGCAATAACTTGGAAAGAAAGTGATGTAACTAAAGGAGCTTGTATTTTCAGGAGAAGCCGCGGGAACTCAGGTCTCTAACGTGTCTGCTTTGCTCTCGTCTGCATTTGGCAGGGGGCTACATGAAAGATGCAAGCTCAGAAAGAACTGGCCCGTTGGCAGGTACAGTGAAAGAGAACCGAGAGAACCCACTAACTCCATTGAGTGAGAAACACAACTATCTCTCATATTCAAATGGTAAAGGATAAAATGTGAAATTGCCTTGAATGATAATGATTATAACTCAGTCTCGGGACAAAGATCCAGTCAAGTGTATGGCTATCATACCTCCTTAGAGACTTCTTAGTTGATTCAGATGGCACCCAATAAATCCTTCCTGTTGGATCAAAGTGCTCAAGGAAAAAACCAAAACGAAAACACGGCCTCTCCCATAGAAACTGCACAAAGGGAAGGCACTTCTAACAGGTCCCTGTATATCCCGAAGAGAATTACGAGAAGGGCTACCTGCACGAGAGGGGACAGAGTCAAAGCAACTATGTTTGCAAGGAGTTGTGCTGTCAAACCATCCACTAGCCTGGATTGGAAGAGACTCTAACTGTTTGAGCCTTTATTTATTTTTTATTTTCTTATTTTTTTGGGGGGGGGGCATCACTGCTCTCCGGCGGTGGGAGGAGGAGGCCCAGCCCCACTGCTGGAATTGAACCTCCGTCCCAGTGGGCCGCAGTCCCGCGCACAACCACTACGCCACCGGGGCTCAGCCCTGTTTGAGCCTTTAAATGCCTCAACCTCCCTCAGGCAGGAAGCAGGCTGGGAATAGTTCTCAATTGGAGGCTGTAGTCTCCAATGCCCTCTTTGGATATGGCCAAAGAGAATAGTGGAAAAAGAAGGACTCCCCAGAGGGCCAAGAGCCCTAAGCAGTGAGGGCTAGAGCACCATACTGGTGGAGCAGAAAGAGGGTTTGGTTAAGAAAATAAGAGCGAGAGATGCCCCTTTTTGTCCTCTCCAGGAAAAGACCCGTGGCAACACTCGCCAAGTGGAATTTCGGATTTGCTCCAAGCCAGTGATTGTTGTGTCTTTGCCATTCTTCCCCCTTTCTAACTGGGAGCCTTGTTTGTGCTCATGCTGTCCCTGGTCTGTTCTTGGAGGAACCCTGGTGGCACAGGGAGTTCAGTGTTTGGCTGCTCACCACAAGGTCTGAGGTTCAGACTCCACAGAAGGAAGAAGAAGCTATCTGCTCCCATAACCATTCGAAGTCTCTGAAACGCGACTCGGTCCCGCAGGGTCTCTGTAAGTGGGAACTGACCCCACAGCCGTCGGTTAGTGCCAGAGGTGGTGAGTTATATTGTTATATATTGAGTATGGATGGAAAGCAGATGATTTGTCTTTTTAGCTCACAGATCAAGAGGAGCCACTTTCAGAGTATCTGAGATCCTAAACTTTGAGCCTACGGTCATGTTCATATAGAACTTTAAAGCATCTCTCTTGGGAAGAGTAGAGGGCATGGGTGTATTTTGCTGGTGGATGGGTGGGAAGGAGATATTTTGAACAAGGGGCAAACTATGGTAGACCCTATGATTGCGTCCAATTATTCTTTGCTTTCCCTGTAAGAGTCTATACCCTCACTGTCATGTGATTTGCAATGCCTTTCAGTGGAAGGACTATACTTCACTGCCCCGTGGATGTCGAGTTTGGCCAGGTGGCCTGCTTTGTCAATGGGACATGGGCAGAAACAGAATCTGGGGCATCTGAGCAGAAGCTTTTGCATGACTCTCTCACTGCTCAAGATGAGGGCCCGTGCCACGAGGCAGGAACTTTAGCTTGGAACCTAGAATCAAGAACATACATGAAACGGCGAACACAGAACATGAGCAAGCCATAGACTTGATTTGCCCTGGCACTGTTTTGTTAGCGCACCACCATCTAGTAAAAGCTAAAACAAAGGAACAAATCAGAGGAGGCTCTTCTGGAAATTCTCTCTCTTGTCTAATTAATAAATACCCTTTTTGTTAAGGGTTGGGCCAGAATGCTACTTTCCAGCCTCTCTGAATTTGTGGGCGACATCTTAATTGGAGCCTGTTTACGGGTTACAGTTCATATCCTCACTTCCTCCCCATCCCCTTCTGTCTGACCGTTTCCCGGACTACCCTGAGTCTGGCTTGATGCTCTTCCCAGAGGGTACTCCTGGTGTGCCAGGGGGAACAGGGGAAGTTGGGAGAAGAGACAGCAGTGTGGTGGGAAGCCAAAGAGATACTGTCACTTCCTCATTCCACCTCTTATTGATGTCAAATGCAGTATGTCCTCATCATCCCCATTGACATTTACCAAATGGATCATGTTCAGCAGGATTAATTAACAGTACCCAAGAACCACCTTTTTATCTCCCGCATTCGAGTCCCTTCTAGGACCAGGGATCTCACCAAGGCTTCGGGCGGCGTGAACAGTCCAGTAGATATTCAGGCAGGCAGACTGTTTCTTCATGCGCCGCTGGCACGAGCAGCCCATCAGAGAGCTGTTCTGGAGTTGCCCGGCTGCCTGCTGGCATTCTTCAGGCTCCTTCGAGGGTGGCGGGGTGCTTGCATTGTAGATGCAGGAATGCAGGAGGTTGTGGTAGGCGGCACTGCAAGTGGGGTTGGCCTGGCATTTCCTCCTGGCCTGGATGCAGTTGTTCATAACGCGCCTCTGGGTGGAGCGGGTGTCCTCTGCAGGGTGAGAGAGACTCGATGAGGCTCACATAAGGTAGGAGGAGCCGCAGCCTGCATAAGCGGTGGGAGAGGGTGGGGTGCTTCCCAAAGAGACCTTGGGCAAGGGAGGCCTCGCGTGGCACAAAAGATCGTTCAGCAGTTAAGAGTGAGAAGAAGGAAGTTCAGGGGGATGAGGCAGTCCTCAACAGGCACTGCCTGGACAGCACGAATCAGGCCCAAGGTAGGTTTTTGAGGCAAGGCAGCTCAGGCTCCAGGAAGGAGACTGGAAGCTGAGCTGATGGACCCCAAGGAGAGAGCTGAGAACTTGAAAGGGAGTCCTCAAGATGTGCCTGAAACAGCTCTGAGGGGAACACATTATAGACAAATAACCGGCCCCCTGCCCCCACACGGCGGGGACGACCAACGGAAACATGGGTGAAGGGAGACAGCAGATGGTGTCAGATATGAAAATAATAACAATTTATAATTTATCAAGGGTTCATGCGGGTAGGAGGGGAGGGGAAGGAGGGGGGAAAGAGGAGCCGATGCCAAGGGCTCAGGTAGAAAGAAAATGTTTTGAAAAGGAAGATGGCAACATATATACACATGTGCTCGAGACAATGGAGGTGTAGATTGTTATGAGCTGTATGTAACCCCCAGTAAGATGATTTCTCTGAAAAAAAAAAAAAGCAGCAGCAGCCCTGAGTCCTCCATGTAAAATCGTTCTGAGACCACCTTCATGTGGGGACTGGTTAGAGTGGCAGCTGACCTAGTGCCAGAGAGGAGAAAAGATCATCCCATCTGCTCAGCCATCATCAAGGCCAAGGTTGCTGATAGCTTGGACCTGAAGGAAGTCTCTGCATCCTCAGGCCTCGGCTGCTCTGTGAAGGGGATTCCTCCCCCTTCATTCTGCAGTCTTACACCACCAGTATCTCCTGACTTGTTCAAGGAAAAAAACGTAGTGATCATTCTTAATGCTCCTCTAGCCTCCACAGCCTGTGTTCAGTCCACCAGCAAGTTCTGTCAACTTCAAAATGTAATCTGGAATTTCTCCACTTCACGCCACATCCATCGCCACGCTCTTTGCTCTCCAAAACCAAGCCCAACTCACTGCGATTGAGTGTGTTCCAACTTACAATGATCCCACAGGCCAGGGCAGGACTGCCCCTGTAGGTTTCTGAGGACTGTAACTCTTCACGTTAGTAGGAGGAGGAGCTGGTGGTTTTGAACTCCTGACCTTGCAGATTGAAGCCCAACGCTTCACCACTATGCCAGCAAGACACCTGTGCTCCAGCCATCATCAATTCTCTTGGAATGAGTGCCAAGCCTCCTTTATTAGGCCCCCTTATTCTATCCTCCAAGATCATTCTCTCATATTTTCTAGTCATTTTAAAAATAATCCCTTCTTCGGGCTGAGCCCCGGTGGCGTAGTGGTTGTGCGTGGGACTGCGGCCCCCTGGGATGGAGGTTTGATTCCAGCTCCACGGAGCAAAGGCTGGGCCTCCCACCACCTGAGGGCAGTGATGCCCCCAACAAACAAACAAACAAAACAAAAACAAAAAAAAAACAGACAAACAACAACAAAAATCCCTTCTTTTATTTCCCCAATCATTTTATTGGGGGGGGGGTGTCATACAACTCTTATCATGATCAATACGTATGTCTATTGTATGCAGAACACACTTGTACATTTGTTGCCATCATCATTCTCGAAACATCCTCCTTCTGTCTTAGGCCCTTGGTATCAGCTCTTCATATTTCCCTTTCCTCTCTCTCCCCCCTCCCTCATGAACCCTTAAAATTTACACATTATCATTATTTCGTCATACTGAACACGGTCCAATGTGTCCCTTCAGCCACTTCCCTGTTGCCCATGTCCCAGGAAGGAGGTTATAGTTAGATCCCGGCAACTGGTTCCCCCTTTTTATTCCACCTTCCCTCCAACTTCCCGGTATCACCACTCTCACCACTAGTCCTGAAGGGATCTTCTTTCCTGAATTCTCCATGTTTCCAGCTCCTATCTGTACCTGTGTACATCCCCTGGCCTAGCCGGATTTGTAAGGTAGAATTGCATTTAAGAATTAGAGGAGGGGGCTGAGCCCCGGTGGCGTAGTGGTTGTGCGCGGGACTGCGGCACACTGGGACAGAGGTTCAATTCCAGCAGTGGGGCTGGGCCTCCTACTCCCACCACCAGAGAGCAGTGATGCCCAAAAAAACAAAAAACAAACAAACAAACAAACAAAAGAATTAGAGGAGCTGAGCCCCGGTGGCGTAGTGGTTGTGTGCGGGACTGCGGCCCACTGGGTTGGAGGTTCAATTCCAGCTCCCAGGAGCAAAGGCTGGGCCTCCTACTCCTACCACCCGAGGGCAATGATGCCTACAAAAAAAAATAATAATAAAATAAATAAAAATTAAAGAATTAGAGGAAAGTTGCATATTTCGTGTTGCTACACTGTACCTTGACTGGCTCATTTGTAAGGAGATGTCACTTCACCTACCGATGGGCTTTGGGTCCACAATCTATACTCCCCATCATTTATAATGATATAATTTTTAGTTCTTTGATGCCTGATACCTGATCCTTTCAACACCTTGTGGTCTACACAGGCTGGTGTACTTCTTCCATGTGTGCTTTGTTGCTTCTGAGCTAGATGGTCACTTGTTTACTTTCAAGCCTTTAAGTCCCCAGACACTATATCTTTTGATAACCAGGCACCACCATCTTTTTTCACCACTTTTGCTTATGTACACATTTATCTTCAGTGATTGTGTTAGGAAGGTGAGCATCATGGAATGCCGATTTAATAGAACAAAGTGTTCTTGCATTGAGGAAGTACTTGAGTGGAGGTTCAAAGCCCATTGGCTGTCATAATCTTTTTTTTTAAGTTGAGAGACTTAATTTTTTTTTTTTTTGCATCACTGCTCTCTGGCGGTGGGAGTAGGAGGCCCAGCCCCACTGCTGGAATTGAACTTCCGACCCAGTAGGCTGCATTCCTGAGCACAACCACTACGCCACCGGAGCTCAGCCCGACTTAATTTTTTTTAATGAGATAAAATTCAGGGAACATGAAATTAACCATGTTAAAGAGTGCAATTAAGGGTATTTAATACATTCTTCTTCTAACATGTGTATCCCTAGATTGTCCCCCTCCCATTACTAGATTACCTATAGCACAATCCTTACCTGTGACGTATGTCTTTATCTGTAATTAGGGGGCCTGCACATCCCCAAAATATATATGTCTTTGTTATACATAAATCTCTCTCTCTCCTATAATTCCCACCTTCAGGATCCTCACGGGGCTGGGATGAGCATGCTACCATGTGTCTGACACCATTATTTCAATCTCTCTTCTATCGCTCTCTTATTTTCTATGATTTTACTATAATCTTTATTTATTATTGCTGTACAATTGCGCTGACCATCATGATTTGTTAGAGGCTGGTTCCCTATCAATTATTAGTCCTGAGGGGTTTATCTGTCCTGGATTCCCTGTGTTTTGAGCTCTTATCTGTCCCAGTGCACATGCGCTGGTCTAGCTTGATCTGTGTTTAACTTTTTGAGAAACTAACGGCCAACACTTATTTGCTGTGCTTTGTTTATTTGTCTGTGTAAGTATGACCCTCCTCATGAGTGCAAAATAATCTCATTGAGGAATTAATTTGCATTGTTCCTCCTATGATTGACAAGTGTCTTTTCATGTGCTTCTTGGAGAGTTGGACTTGTAGATCATTGTTTGTGATAAACTTTTTACAGGTGTGTGAGATTAGGTTGGTTAAGGTTGTCTGCCATGGTTAGGTCGTCCTGGTCAATGAGTTGACAGCTATGAAACGATGCAGTTTGAAAGTTGTGTAGTGATGTAACTGTCCAGCACAAGGTGTTCTGATGCAATGAGCCAATAAGTTGCAAGGGGACTTCGTTGGCAGTATGACGAGCATCTAAGAGAGATGCATGGATGGCTTGGAAAAGCTTGCCTGCTTGTACTGTATCCTGCATCTGGCTCATCACCTCCAGTTCAGGGGACCTGTCAGCCCCGCTCCACAGCTTGTGAGCCAGCAGCCTGTTTTCTTACCTACCTCTGTAAACTGTACGACAGAATTTCGCTACATAACCTGCTGATCTTGGATTTCTCAGCTCCTGTACTGATGTAAATGAGGAGAAGCCTTCCAGTCTGACATGACTTACCAGCCTCTACAACCATTTGAGCTATTTCCTTGAAGGAAAAAAAAAGACATTGCAAAATCAAAATAAATAATGGAGTACAATGTGGTAGGATTATTTCTATGCCCCTTCAAAGAAATCCAACCAATACAATTATCATTTAAATGTATGCACCAACCTCCAAAACCAAGAATGAAGAAATTGAAGAATTCTACCAAGGTCTTCAGTCAGAAATCGATCAGACATACAATCAAGATGCACTGATAAGTATTGGCGATTGGAATGCAGATGTTAGAAACAAAGAGAAAGGAACAGTGGTTGGAAAATATGGTCTGGGTGATGGAAATAAAGCTGGAGATTAGATGGTAGAATTTTGCAAGACCAATGAAAAAATAAAAAGGCAACTGTGTTTATGGGCTTCTTCAGATGGGATAGACAGGAATAAAGTTAACTACTTCTGCAGGAGGAGAGGGTGGATACGTTCAACATCAGCGGCTAAAACCAGGCCCGGGACACACTGTGGAGCACATCCTCAGTTGCTCAGATGGAAGCATCATTTTGATGCTGAAGAAAATGAAAGCAAGTCCTCTAGAGCCAAAATACAACCTTGAGTCAGTTCCACCTGAATTTCGAGAACATCTGAAGAACAGATTTGACTTACTGCCCACTAAGGACAGGAGATCTGATGAGCTATGGGGACGACAACAAGATCATCATTCATGAACAAAGCAAAAGGCCATTAAAAAGACAAAAAAAAGATCAGAGTGAATATCAGAAGACTCCGAAACTTGCTATTAATCATAAAGTAGCTACAGAAAACTGAAGAAAGGATGAAATCACTGAGCTGATTAGAAACTGTCAAAGGGTGGCTAGAGAAGAACAAGTTAGACATCCTTTTTCACTTTTTTTTTGGAGGGGGGCATCACTGCTCGCCGGTGGTGGAAGCAGGAGGCCCAGCCCCACTGCTGGAATTGAACCTCCGTCCCAGTGGGCCGCAGTCCCGCCCACAAACAGTACGCCACCGGGGCTCAGCCCGCAAGTTAGACATCCTACTGACATGTACAAAGACTTAAAAAACAAAAGGAAAGAACATGTATCGCTTCCACTGAAAGAACTCAAGAAAAAGTTCAAGCCTCCAGTTATGATATTGAAGGATTCTATGTGCAAAATATTGAATAATGCAAGAAGCATCAACAGAAGCTGGAAAGAATACACAGAGTCTCTGTACCACAACAACTAGCTGGCCTTACTCTACTTCAGGAGGTAGCATAGGAGCAAGAGGCAACGGTGCTGAAGGAAGAAGTTCAAGCCACACTGAAAGCAGTAACCAAAAAACTAGGCTCCAGGAAACACAAATGCCAATCGAAATGTTTCAGCAAGCTGATGAAACAGTAGAAGCACTCACTCAATTATGGTAGGAAAATTTGGCATACAGCTCCTTGGCCGATTAACTGGAAAAGATCCATATTTGCACCCATTCTAAAATAAGGTGAGTCAACAGAATATACAAATTATAGAATAAGCTGAGCCCCGGCGGGGTAGTGGTTGAGTGCAGGACTGCAGCCCACAGGGTTGACGGTTCAAATCCAGCAACAGCTCTCCAGGAGCAAGGCTGGGCCTCCTACTCCCACCAGGGGGCAATGATCCCCCCCCCCAAAAAAAAAGAACAGCATCACATGTAAGTAATATTTTGCTGAAGATCATCCAACAATGCTTTAACAGGGAGCTGCCAGAGATTCAGGCCAGATTTAGAAGAGGACATAGAACAATGGACTTCATTGCTGATGGCAGAGAAAACCATAAAGATGTTTACTTGAGTTTTACCAACTAGGCAAAGTTATTCTATTGTGTGGATCTTAACAAACTATGGATAACCTTCAGAAGAATTGGAATTCCAGAACACTTTGTTATGCTGATGAGGAACTTATACATGGATTAAGAGGCAGTTGTGTGAACAAGACTAGTGTATGGGGGCTGAGCCCTGGTGGCGTAAGTGGTTGAGTGCGGGACTGCGGCCTGCGGGCTTGGCGGTTCAAATTCAGCGGTGGCTCTCAGGAGCAGCACTGGGTAGCTCCCACGACCACCAGAGGACAGTGATTGCCCCCCCCCCCTTCAAAAAAAGACTAGTGTGTGGTTTAAGATCAGGAAGATGTGTGACAGGCGTGTGTCTTCTTTCTATACTTATTCAATCTGTAAGCTGATAAAATCATCGGAGAGGCTGGCTTATATGAAGAATGGGGCATTAGGATTAGAGGAAAGCTTAATAACCAGAGAGAGGCACATGACACAACCTTGCTTGCTGAAAGTGAGGACTTGAAGCACTTGCTGATGAAGTTCAAGGATTTCTGCCTTCAGTGTGGATTACAACTCCACATCAAGAAGAACAAAATCTTCATCACTGAACTAATGTAGGTGACATCGTGATAAATGGATAAAAGGTTGAAGGTGTCAAAGATTTTGTCTTACTTAAAAACTGCTCATGGCAGCAGCAGTCAGATCGACAGATGGGTTGCATTGGTAAATCTGCGCACACCTCTTAGAGTATCGAAGAGCGAGGATAATTATTACATTGAGGACCAAGGTGTGCCTGACCTAAGCCTTAGCATTTTCAATTGCCTCCTCTGCATGTGAAAGTTGGACATTGAATAAAGAATATCAGAGAATTGGTGCATTTGAATTTTTGTGCCGGAGAAGAACATTGAAAGTACCATAGACTGCTAAAAGGACAAATGGGTCTGTTTGGGAAGAAAATGGCCAGAGTGCTCCTTAAGGCAAGGGTGGTGGAACTGCATTCCATACATGTTGGACATGTTGTCAGGAGAGACCAGTCCCTGGTGAAGGCTATGGTGTTTGGTAACGAAGAGGGGTCAATTAAAAAGAAGATGGCCCTCCAGGAGATGGACTGGCATAGGGGCTGCCACAACGGGCTCTTGCACAGGAGCAAGTATGAGGATGCACAGGACCAGGAAGTGTTTCATTTTGTTCAGAACTGACTCAATGGTATTTACTAACAACCAACATGTAAACACAGACACACACACACACACACACACACACACACACACACTGAGGTACCCTAAAAAAAACCAGAATTGCACTAGACATTTTTATTTGTAGTATGCGTTTCCCTCCACTAGGCCAACATCAAGCAACTCGCTCCAAGTGAGTGCACCTGGTAGCGTCACCTGGGAAGGTTCTCTCTGGTCACAGTGAATTTTTTTTATAAAAAGTTTCACTCGCTTTTTTTTTTTGTGTGATGACCCATTTAAGAGAACAACACAAGGCTTTGAAATTGTGTTTCCTGCTTTGAGGGGGTGGGGTGGCAGGGGGGAAATGTCACAGAAACTGTTCTGATGTTGCACACATCTGACAAAGAGAAAAACTCAAGTGTACAAGTGGTTTTCTCATTTCACAAAAGTGAAATGTCGATTGAAGACAAACCTGGTTATGGATGTCCGTCAACTTCCCAAACAGACGAAAATGTCAACACAAGGTGCATTTGGGGTTTGTTCCATCAGGTCACACTGTTAATTAAGCTTTCTATGTAGAAGTTCTGAGATATTGTGTAACAGTATGCGAGAAAAAAAGACCTGCTTTGTGACAGATGGGGGACTGGTTTTACCACCATGACAATGCATCTGCTCACGCAGCCGTCTCAGTGCACCAGTTTCGGGGCCCAAAACAGCATGTCTTTCTTGCCTCACGCATCTTACTCGCCTGATCTCGCTCTGTGAGACTTCTTTTTGTTTCTACAAATGAAGAACCACATGAAAGGACAGATTTGCTGATGTAAAAGAGGTGAAGGAAAAGACAAGGGATGTGCTGTCAGCCATCCAGATGAGTTTGAAAAATGTTTCCAAGAATGGATCACAGATTAAACAAATGTATTAAGTGTAATGAAAAGTACTTTGAGGGTGATATGGTTGTTTTGTAAAACAAGAAATCATGTACATAGCTTTGAAAAAAATTCCAGTTTGGGGGGATATCCCTTATATATACATACACACATATATGCACACACTCTCTGTATATACACGAGAGGCATTCAAAAAGTGTATAGAAAAATTCCATTAAGTTTACATTCTAGGGCTGAGCCCCGGTGGCGTAGTGGTTGTGCGCGGGACTGCGGCCCACTGGGACGGAGGTTCAATTCTAGCAGTGGGGCTGGGCCTCCTACTCCTACCACCAGAGAGCAGTGATGCCCCAAAACAAAATACATAGAATTTTTGGCTGAGCTCCGGTGGCATAGTGGTTGTGCACAACTGCGGCCCACTGGGATGGAGGTTCGATTTCATGGAGCAAAGGCTGGGTCTCCTACTCCCACCACCAGAGGGCAGTGATGCTCCCCCCTAAAAAAAGTTTACATTCTATTTTGCTTGAACTTTTCAAAGCCCTTGTGTATATATGCATTTCACTTAGAACTTAGCCTATGGCAAACATACATAAGGGAAAATACACAGGGCTGAGCCCCGGTGGCATGAGTGGTTGAGTGTGGCCTGCAGACTTGGCGGTTGAAATCCAGCGGCGGCTCTCAGGGGCAGCACTGGGTAGCTCCCACGACCACCAGGGGCAGTGATGACCCCCCTCCCCAAACAAAATGCACAAATCAAAAATGTGCAGCTTAATAAGTTTCATTAAGTGAATCCACCTTTGTCTTCCACCTCCAGATGATGGATCAGAACATGACCAGCACCCCAAAAGCTCTCTTTCACTTACGGTCCCATTTTCTAAAACCCAAGACAAGCTTTGTCTATTTTTCAATCATGCAATATGTGCTTTCTGCTTCTTAATTTCTTGTGCATAATGTGTGAACTTCAGCAGCTTGTTTTTATTGCTCTGTGTTGTTATTGAGTGCTGTCGAGTTTATTATGTAATAGAGCAGAAGTGCTCAGTGGTGTTTTCTTGACTGGAATTTTTTTTAAAAAGCAGGATTTTGTTGTTTCTGGTTGAAATGTCACATCATAAACTTTCCATTAGGTTTCCATTTGATAATTTTTTCACATATTGCTCAGTGATCTCAGTCACATTTTTTCATAATGTGTCAGCATTAGCTTAAATTGCATTCTGCTTGTTGCATTTCTAGGACTCTGGCTTTCCTGACACCACCCCTCCCCAAGCTAACTACAGTCCATGATCCAGGATTAAATGGAAGTATCTGCTTTTGCAGGCCCCCTGGTTTATTCCAGCACTTCCCAGGAGTGGTCTCACCAACTTTAGGAACCACTGCTTTAGAGTACTGTTGACCTTTTGGAATTTTTTAAAACTTTTTTATTGGGGGGGGGGGGGCGCGGAGGTCATCACTGCCTTCTGGTGGTTGTGGGAGGTACCCAGCCTTGCTGCTGCTGGATTTAAACTGCCAAGCCAGTGGGCCGCAGTCCCGCACTCAACCACTACGGCTCAGCCCCCTTTTGGATTCTTAACTGTGATCTTTTTTTTTTTTTTTGGGGGGGGTGCGCATCAATGGGAGTAGGAGGCCCAGCCCCACTGCTGGAATTGAACCTCCGTCCCAGTGGGCCGCAGTCCCGCGCACAACCACTACGCCACCGGGGCTCAGCCCCCAACTGTGATCTTTACAAAGACATATCACCAAGTTTTTCTCTATGGGCAGCTAGCTGGGTATTGGTTGGCAATATGTCGAACAAGCTTTTAAAATGCATATTAAATCATTTCATTTCTCTGCTTCAATCTCTTCCTTTAGTTTCTGCTGTACTTAGATTAATATCTAGCTTAAGCCCCTAGCTTACAAATCATGTAAAGCCTGGTTCCCAAATCGAGAGGGGCTTCAGAGCTCCATTACTCCATCCAGTACAACTTCAAATTGTCCAGATTATTTATTAAAAGGCAAATTTCTGAGCCCACTCTTGACCAACTGCATCAGAATCCGCAGTGCTAACATATGAGGCTCTCTCTGCATTTAAAAAAATTCACTAGATCCCGCTTGATACTTGTCCTCATGAAGAAATCACTGACGATATGGGTGCTATAACGAAAACGTGGTAAAAAAAACAGAAGATCCCTGGCTATCAGAAAGAGTGGCTTCTGGGGTCTTTTTTATTTTTAAATACTTTTATTGAGGGCTCTTACATCTCTTACCACAATCCATACATTCATCTAGTGTATCAAGTGCATGTGCACATATGCTGCCATCATCATTTTAAAAGCATTTTTTTCCCACTTGAGCCCTGATATCAGCTCCCGATTTCTTCTCCCTCCCTTCCCCGCCTGTTCTCCCTCCCTCGCAAATCCTCGATAAGTTATAGGTTATTATTTCCTGTATCATCTTCCATC